>CM067372.1:99501692-99589580 GCA_034401795.1 Chaetoderma sp. LZ-2023a | reverse complement strand
GCATGACACGTGTGTTGACGTCATAATCAGCTCAGCGCGGGTATGATGACGTCACAATCATTACGTCACAAAAGGTTCCATATAGACCGTCATCAAATCTCAAATAGTCGACACGTTATATGAATTGTATGTTTTTGTAATTATTTGCTATTTAATAAACATGCTGTTGAATATTTTGAAACTTACTTGACTGGGCGCTGTTGGCAGAAACAGCACCCAGTCAAATTAGTTTCAAAATATGCAACAGCTTACCTGTGTAGATTTTTTGGAAATCGATAGTCAGGGTGTTCAGAGATCGATCGATCCCAACACGAGCGAGGTTTGGGTGGAGCTTATCTGGAGATGGGCGGGGCATAGCTAAAACCGGAAAGGTCCATTAAGGACGCCATATATGTTAGATTGGTGTATCACCCTCGTCCCCTAACGGAAAGAAGGTATAATAGTGTGCGTACATATGCGCGTGATTGCTTGCTTGGCGTGCGTGCGTGCGTGCGTGCGTGCGTGCGTGCGTGCGTGCGTGTGTGCGTGAGTGCGTGCGTACGTGCGTGCGTGCGTGATTGCGTATCCGGAGCTGTATCAAAAGACTCTTGTCAGGATTGGCTTAAATTTTGACATAACAAAGAATTTTGTGGGTAAAGATAATTTTCAGATTTTGGACGTGATCCGAATAAACAACCTTGGATCCTGATCGGATGAAAGTCTGGATCTATGGATATATCAGAAACTACTGATCCTATTTGGCTCAAAACTCAGCCCGCGAGAGGGCGTGGCCATACACTAGACGTCGTGAATTGCAAAAATCGGAAAATTGGGAAAATTCCAAAACTTCGAAAAACTAAAATGTGACAAAAACGCAGCAAGCGTTTGCTTGATATGGTCTAGGCGGTTTAATCGTTTCTGTATATGAACTATGGGATCTGTTTCATGAAGTGATTCGTAAGACAATCTAGACAATCTCGGTATCTGCATGCTAGCGTTAAAAAGGTCCCACTGAGGTCCCACTGAGGTCGCACTGACATGTTACGCTACAGACGTTAAGCGTACACTGCATGCATACACCACGTTTAATTACTGTATACGAAAAACTCTTGAAACAACATACCGGAATACGGTTTTATGACCGACTGATGAACAAACTAACCACCTAATCACCTAACTAACTAACTAACTAACTAACTAACTAACTAACTAACTAACTAACTAACTAACTAACTAACTAACTAACTAACTAACTAACTAACTAACTAACTACCTAACTAACTGTGAAGAGTTTTTAATTATGTCACTTCACGTGACCTCGATATTTGACATTTCGACCTCAAATTTATCAGACTTCTTCGGGAGCAATCTTTCACCCCGGTCTGGTCAAGATACTTTCAGAAGAACCAGAGATATTGACAAATTAGTTTCGAAATAATGAAATTGTTGTCAACTTCATCGCCATGGCCCTGACCCTTGCGACGACTTTATCACATTTCTTCAGGACTCCTCTGGTAACCGTCTACCAAAGTCTGGTAAAAATATCTCTACTAGAACTAGAGTTATTGACAAATTAATTTCGCTTCGTCATGGCCGTTACCTGTAACATCTTGACGCCAAATTTAATACATATCATCATGACTCGACATGCAACCTTTCCCGACGTTTGATTACTGTATACCAAATATACTAAATATCGATAGGGTTCTCGGCAAAAAGAACAGTGTCATCTACATATAGCAGCACTAACAGTTTGAGATAGAAGTCTGTGTTTTCTGTCAGGGTCAGTCCACTGCGAGCAGAATTTTCCAGAAATTCGCTGAGATCATTATATATATATAGTGTATAGAATCGGAGATAGGTTTTCATCTTGCCTTAACCTTCAGTTACCCGAGAATGCTTCAGAGGCGATATCGGTCATAAGTACTAAGATTGTATGCCCATATACATATTACGTAATGGCGGAGTTCGGTTCTGCATAGAAAGAATCTAATATTGCTGGATTCTCTTTGGCTCTTTTCGGTAGTTGGGCCATATGCTTTGACAATGCGACACTTAGTGGCGCTGTATTTTCGCGTAGGTATAGCCAGGTCGATGAATGCAACGCGATCACTGACGTATCCAAAACTAATGACATGGTCCAAGAGCCTTGGTCCGATTACGAATCCTAAGCCCCGGTATGTTGCCTGTTTTTACTCTATTAGTACTAGCCTTTGACCTGTCTGAAGTTTATGCTCTGAGTGGGTATTTGAGTGGGGACAGTTCACTGACCACGATGATGAGCCATTGCACCCGTTCTCAGGAGACCCCAGGCCATTACTAACACCAATTAAAACAGCAGAAGTTGAGAAAGCGCTCAAAGCCCTGAAAAATGGACGTGCATCCGGACCTGGTGGCATGAGCAATGAAATATTCAAATATACAAGTGAAATTATCTCAAAACCGATCACGCAAATAATCAATTCAGCTTTAATACACTACCGTCCCATCGATACTGTATGCCAAGACACCCATGTCGCACTACGCAAGCCCAAGAAGCTACCTGGCCCATTGTGCTCCTCAACAGCATACGGAAAATCATATCCAATGTTACTCTATGTCGCATCCGAGCCAAGATCAATGACTTCACCAGAGCATGTCAAAGTGGCTTTAAACGTAGACGCAGCTGCGCAGACAGTGTATGGGATCAACGCATGCTTGTGTCAGTAACCATGTTCAAGCAGGGAGATTTCCACAAAATGGGCATTGATATGTCACAAACCTTTGATAAAAATAACGCTCAAAGATCCTGGATGTACTACGCCAGGCCAGTTGCAATGAAGATGAGATACGACTAGTGAGACTACTACTTGCAGACACCAAGCTGGCAGTACAAGTCAACTCAGTGAAGTCTGGAGAGTTTGAGACATTGATCGGCTTCCCACAGGGAGATGGTCTATCCACTATGCTTTTCACCTGTTACCTTGCTGCTGTATTGAAATCCGTGCTGGAAAATGCCACAAGATCACCCCACCCACCCCACCCCAATGCCCATAGATGGGATATGCCGACGAGAAAAAAACCCTTTTGAACTTTTCTCAATAGCTGCGAGCAAACTAAAAATTGAGAATCTCATTATAAATGAATACAAAACAGGGTTCCCCCACTATACCTATCTACAAAGTATGAAACTAAAGAAAGTGACGATCCACTTCGAGGCGGCGAACCACGGAGGAAAAGTAAAATCCTGGACTCACTGCTTTGTAGTATTGCTGACATTGCTGCACGCTGAGTCAAGGGGAACATAGCTTTCCAGTCCTTCTGGAAGCTATGGATTCGTAGATCAAAAAAGCCCCTGACAAAAAGACTACGTTAATATAATTCCTTGATGCTGTATAGCTGTAACAGATGGGCCGCTCCAAAGGCAGCTCAAGACAAACTTGAAGCCTGTAACCGCAAACACCTATGCACCATCACTGGACACCGAGATGGCCAGACAGCATATGGTCCATGTTTGGCCATGTGGTAAAGATGCCTGAGCCCTGGGGACACACCCAGCACAGAGAGCCTTAGAATTTGCCCTACTGGGAGTCATCAAATACAAAGCCAGGAGAGGGCGTCCTTGACTAAAACTGTTAAGCGTGCTACGAGGTAACAAGGAAGCAGGACTACAGGGGACAGTCAAATCAAGAATGGATCTGGGGAAGCGAAAGGGTTTCGCTGAGGACAAGACACAGTGGGCAAAAGCGAAGAAGGACTGATTCCGGCTTTAGGATGTTTCTACTACTACTACTACTACTACTGCTGCTGCTGCTGCTGCTGCTGCTACTACTACTACTACTACTACTACTACTACTACTACTACTACTACTACTACTACTACTACTACTACTGCTACTACTACTACTACTACTACTACTACTACTACTGCTACTGCTGCTACTACTACTACTACTACTACTACTACTACTACTGCTACTGCTACTACTACTACTACTACTGCTACTGCTACTGCTACTACTACTACTACTACTACTACTACTACTACTACTACTACTACAGTCGCAGAATACAGTAATCATACATACATATTACGTTAAATAGCCTTACCTTTAATGTGAGAATCCTTTCACTTCAGACTGGTTTTGTTGTAGCAGATGATATTTGGCATTTGGATTCTAATGCGTTCTCAGATCTTAAACCGAGCCTAAAATGGAAAACCGACATGTTTAAAACGATAGCTGACATAAAACAAAGATGTTACTACTTCGAGGGGAGTTCGAGGTGATATGCATTGACTCGCAAATGTGGAATATGAAAGTTGTGATCACAATAGAGGGATACGATCTGTCGGTCAAGTATATGATGTCATAATCAAATACGCCACATATTAGCAGACGTCACAATCAAAATGACGTAACTCCGTCACGAAAACCGAAAAGCTCTCCTGGAAAGTGTACGAATTGAATGTCTTTGTTGAATTTACAATTTAATAAATATTGTGTCGAATATTTCGAAACAAATTTGCCTGGGAGCCGGTGCCACCATAGGCAGCAAGGGCATGTAGTCAAAGTAGTTTCAAAATGTTAAGCAGCTTACCTGTAGGCTATATTCACATTGAAATTTAGATTGTGAGAATTTGTGTTTTCGCACTTTCAAATCAATTTCAACACGCGTAAAAGTGACGCGGAGCTTAGGTAGAAATGGATACATCTATTATCAATGGATCTTTCCACTTCATCCATCCATCATATGACGTCATAATCAAGTACGTGACGTGTAGGCTGAGGTCATTGCGTCATGAATGACTCGATTTAGTCCGTCTTAAACACTTAATATCCCACCAGGTTATATGAATTGTATGTCTTAGTATTTAATAAACATGCTGCTGAATATTTTGAAACCAATTTGATTTGGCGCAGCAACCAGGCAAATTTGTTTCAGAATATTCAACTGATTACCTGTATACTATTCTGAAAATTGATAGTCAGTGAGTTCAGGGATCGATCTATTACAACACAGACGAAGTGTGTGTGTGTGGAGCTTAGCTTGAGATGGGCAGAGTGGAGCTAAAACTAGAAAGGTCCATTTCGTATGAATATTCTAGAATTCTGTGTGTTGTTAGTCATCATGAGATCTAACCAATCTCCGTCCTATTACAGTTGGTTATTGGGTTGAATATGATGTTACCACCTGGTTGAATATGATGGAACCACCTGGTTGATTGTGATGTTACCACCTGGTTGAATATGATAGAACCACCTTGTTGAATATGATGATACAACCTAGTTGATTATGATGTTACCACCTGGTTGAATATGATGTTACCACCTGGTTGAATGTGATGGTACTACCTGGTTGATTGTGATTTTACCACCTGGTTGAATATGATAGAACCGCCTTGTTGAATATGATGATACAACCTAGTTGATTATGATGTTACCACCTGGTTGAATATGATGTTACCACCTGGTTGAATGTGATGGTACTACCTGGTTGATTGTGATGTTGCCACCTGGTTGAATATGATGTTACCACCTGGTTGAATATGATGGCACCACTTGGTTGATTGTAAAGGTTACATTCGCTTGATCCTGACTACCTAATTAGCCACTGGTTAAAGCGGGTGGGATTAAATCGCTGAAAATCATTCATATTAATAAACCCTCTGTTTGCTCTAGCCCACACCAAATCAACCTTAGTAGGCCTAGCATACGAACAAGCACGAAGGCACTACAGCGAGTACCTAGAGGTCTGACAGATGCATATATTCTAGCTGGAAAGAATTAACATTTTCAGCGTATCCTTTATATTTTCATAATAACTGTTCAACAGTATAGTTATGATTCAAAATAGCCATTATTTCCTCGAGTACATTGATGTGTAGATATAGTAATATTACATCCTAATAAACGATAGTTGATTTTGTCGTTTGTTAAAGGAGAATTGATATTCAAAACGTTATAATCCACTACCGTCCATCGTCCTATAATTTGGTCATTGGTCACTATCAATTATTACTGAAACTTAGTTCATATATGACCCATACGCACATATTGGAAAATTGTTTTCATCAATTCACCTTTCCAGAGTACCCACCCATCATATGACGTCATAATGAACTGCGTGATGTGTAGAATGACATCATAATGAATGACGTCATGAATGACGTCGATAAGTACGTCACGAACGCATATTTGAAGACGGTCTATGCGTTGTTGTACAAATTGTCTGCTTTTACGATTTAATAAATATTCTGTTGAATATTTTGAAGCTAATTTGACTGGGCCCTGTTGCTGCTATAGGCAGCAACAGCACCCAGTCAAATTAGTTACAAAATATTCAACAGCTTCCCTGTATAGTTTTCAGGAAATTGATAGCTAGGGCATTCGGGGATCAATAAATCCCAGCACGGCGAGGTGTGGGTGGAGCTTAGCTAATGATGGGCGGGGCATAGCTAAAAATGGAAAGGTCCATCGCCTTCAATCCAACAATGTCGCTTTAGGTTATTCATGGCAGTGACCACGTCGGATTTAACCAATTCAATTTATTATTTCAGATTTGAAAACTCATTTGTGATTTCAAACCATGATTATTAACGGATGAATATTCTTGACACGATTTGCATTCGAAAGAGCATCCAAAGGTTTACGACCCTTCAAGTAACATATATCTATGAAAACCCTGAAGGCTCAGTAGAAATTCAATATCTGAATTCCAAAAGTGGCCTTCTCAATTGCATACTAAGATCATGCGAGGCAACATGGCGCCTATATATTTAGAGATTTGCTTACAATGCCGCTGCCTATGTCACTTATTCAGTCGTTCCATAGCCATAGGCTGTTTGATGAAAATACAATCTTTATCCCTGATAATACTTATTATAACTAATACGTAATTCGAGCGAGAGGTATTCATAACAAGCAAGATCGGCTAAATTGCGCTAAAGGATAACTATCCTCATTTCGTGATATCTATACAGATGATCTAATCTCGACTTTTCTCTCAAGAACCATGCATGAAATTTTAAGCTTTTTACTATCAAGATATTCAGACTTTAGTAGCTAAATGTTGGTTCATGTCTACAGCTTATGATGGCTGTCATGATATACTTTTCAACCAATCAGAAAAAATCTAGCGTGTCTGCCTTTGTATATGCGCTCGGTCAAATGAAACTAATTTAACGGGAAGTTGTTGCTGCCTTAAGCGTTATGATGTAACGAATATTATATTGAATATTTTGAAACTAACTGTACTGGGAGTCTGTAGAGACAAGTTCCAGTAAAATTAGTTGCAAAATAGTCAGCATAGCAGCTTCCCTATGTAGTTGCCTTAAAATATGGGCACTGGACTTTTAAGGGTTAATGCGATGTGAATTATACACAATCAATGGAATAATCAGAAAACTGATGCCAATCCTGTGCCAGATGCATAATACCTTTGACTCCGGGAAATTCTTTTAGCCTATCTAGTCTGGGAACCCACTGACATTTGAGCACAAAAGGTTCTTGGCAACTTATGCTACATTGTAAACTTAATTTCAGACTTGTACTCAAATGTCTAATTAAAAGTGTTAATTAACAGTAATTAACACCGTGCTTAATTAACACTGCACCAGCCTTTTTGTTCTTAAGCTACACATTTTTTGCAAATTACGTGACCACATTCTAGCCTGAGAGAAATTAAGCGTATACATCACATTTTGATTGAGACAGGTTTGTTGTTGTTGTTGTTGTTGTTGTTGTTGTTGTTGTTGTTGTTGTTGTTGTTGTTGTTGTTGTTGTTGCTGTTGTTGTTGTTGTTGAGGTTTTGGGGATGGGTGTTCTATTGCCACCCCCTACCTTAAGCACAAATTCGGAAACTTTAGAATGGCCATTTTTATCCCCCAGCACAGGTCATAACTAAATCTGAGTCATCAAACTCTTTGTATCTAAATGTCTAATTAAATGTCAGTCTGCTCCTATGCTAATCTCTAATTGTATTATCTGATGTAGACACATTATCAGAGTTCATTTCCCTATCATCGAACTGTACAACTCTTCCTCAGTTAGCCGAGCCATCGCTTCTGCTGCTTCCTCCATCCTTCTCGATATATTAGACTTCTGCAGCCACTTCGACTTCCACTCTGACACCCATCTCGATGATCTCTGCTGCCTTGACACTAATCTATTCAGATTTCCATCCGCCTTTCTGCAGCCAGTCGGCGGATCTATCAACCTTAGATTGCTGCCAAATTCGCTCAACTACCGAGCTTATTGATCATCGTGGAAACATCTACTCCACCAATGGTATCCCAGTTTTTGATTCTCTGGTGTGCTGCCTGGTTGTATTTCCCTATGGTCCTGTGATTTTGAGAGTTTTAATTATATGTAATCGCTGGGCAACATGTCAAAACTTACGCCTCCTGCTGATTTTGTTTGCTCTGTACATTGACAACGTTAACACCTCCACCAATAGGAAATAAGCACGCCACATTATTCATGTAGTTGTAACGTAGCCACCTGTGTCAGAAATATACAAAATCTAACTGACAGACTGGTAAAGCGACAAACTTATTCTAGCTGTTTCCCAAACATAAATTATATGTATGGTCCGACAAAATAGAATGCGCCAATCTCTCTCTCTCTCTCTCTCTCTCTCTCTCTCTCTCTCTCTCTCTCTCTCTCTCTCTCTCTCTCTCTCTCCTCTCTCTCTCTCTCTCTCTCTCTCTCTCTCTCTCTCTCTCTCGCTCTCTCTCTCTCTCTCTCTCTCTCTCTGACTAATAGGGAATTTGATTTCTTAGAACTTAGAACTGCCCTTTTCCTACAGAATTATTATCAACAACCAAATAAAAAAAATGTAATTATAAATATGCAATACCAAATAATTTGTGCAACCTTATCAATAAAAGCAAAGAATAAAGAGCGAGAGAGGCGAGGGGAGGAGAGAGAGAGAGAGAGAGAGAGAGAGAGAGAGAGAGAGAGAGAGAGAGAGAGAGGGAGGAGATGAGAGGAGGTCAGCAGGCTAAGTTATGTTCTGTTCTGTTCTATGATTAAATTTCGGAAAGACAGAATGGCTAGGGTCTGAAATCTCTGAATGCTGTTATCTGCAATCATATACAAATAATATCACAAAATACTTGAAAGGTAAGATGACTCAGTATGTTCTACCTCTGATGAGCCTTATATTTCGCAATTCGATAAACTGGTTAGGCCAGAACGATTGTCCTAGGTTAACTACATCCATGCATCACACACCCTCACACACCCTCATACACCCTCACCATCTCTGCAATGTATTAGCCCTCTGCTATGACATTTCCTGGTTTAAAAGCGAATCCTGGAGGGATGTATTTCTGAGCGGTCTGTCTGGACCGTGTTTAAATATCATATTAGTTAAGCATACAGAGTGGCGGAAATGGTTTCCTTCAATCTTTTTAACGCATCTAACCCTAGAAATCAAACATAATAACTCAATTACTATCTACAGAGTTTTCGGTTGACTATTTTGAAACTGATTAGACTGAGAGTCATTGACAGCATTAGCTTTCAGTTGAAGTAAGTTTCGAAATATTCAATAGCTTAGTTAAATTACTGATATGGAATCGATTACGGGTCTGGCATATCGCGGGTGGGGTGGTGCGGGTGGAATGATCGATGAATTATACTCGTAAAGTTAATAGATCGTTTTTATTGATATCATAAATGGAAGTCGGCCAATTCCCAGATGAATACGGATTCCATAAGCAACGTGATAGAATGTGAAATTGATAAATGCTTCCGTGGGCGCGATGAAAGCGTGTAGGTTAATTATGTCAGTCTGGCCGAGTGCCTCAGATGTCTCGCCATACAATGAACATCTGTCCTCGACATGGCAAGAATAATGGTAGCACATACCTGGAGAATATTCATTTAATGACATATTAGTGAAGACATAGATGGGTAGGCTTCCAATGGAATTCAGTCTGACAATAACACTAGGAGCGCATACCTACAGGAAATTCATATCATAATGTAATAATACGAATGATGATATCTACACGTGCCCTGATAACGGGGGTTACCGAGATGGTGCTGGGTCAATATCGGGCCGCATTGACCAGATATTGGCCCAGTTCGGGCCATGTAACTTGCGTTATTAAGGAGGTAATCATATAGCTGAAGGATACACACTATATCGACGTGATACGTGTACTTATTTTGTCTTTTCTGGTCTGAAAGGGTTAAATTGGTAAATACATAATAAATAATTCATCTGAACACATAAAATAAAATAAATATTCCAAGCATACGGCAATAAACAGAGCTCTGGACAACAAGGGTAAAGTCATTCAGGGCGGCGTTAATTTTTTTAACCAACACACCTTTTGGACGGACTGATTTGAACGCGTGTCATGTGAATAGCTTATATGTAAAACGCAATTGCTAACATATAGACAGACGTAAATATATAACGTACTCCACTGTTCCTCGTTTGAAGTTGAGTCCATGATAATTTACAACAATCCATTTGGCCTCACATGAGTAGATAACAGCTATTATATTAGATAAATTTATGAACATTCGTAAAAGCCCATATTTAATTCTCCACTGCGTGTTCGGGACAAATGATGGCGGTGGTTAAAAGACTGCGTTAAGCGGCTACACATATTTGAGCTAGAACGTTATTCCCTTTGGTAACCTATTTGTCTAGTAAGACCACCTAACCCCGTGTAACACTAATCGGTGCTTCGTAATAGTGGTATATGACGTAATAATCAAATACGCCACATGTAGGTTGAGGTCACAATCATACCTAGATTGATCGGTCGATGATTCGTCATCACAAATCCACACGCTCACCGCCTTGAACCTTTGACCCCCACAGCACAACCCACAGCCGGGGGCGGAGCCAAATGTAAATGTCCTTTTGCACCCCATATGGGTAACTCGCATACTAAATTTAGTTGAATTTTGTCCAACAGTGTCAGAGGAGTTGCATTACAATCAATTTCATAACCTTTTGACACCATCCCAAACAACCAGTGTGTGGGGGGGGGGGCAAATGTAAACATGCTTATCCACTCCACATTGATAGGTAACTCACATACCAAATTTAGTTGAATTTCGTCCAACAGTGTCAGAAGAATTGCATTACAATCAATTTCTTGACCTTTGGACCCCACCCCCACCCCCTGGGGGCGGGATAAATATAAATGGGCTCATGCACTCCACATTGATATTGGTAACTTACATACCAAATTTGGTTGAATTCCGTCAAACAGTTTCGGAGGAGTTGCATTACAAATAATTTTTTGACATTTGGAACACCCCCTCCCCCACCACCACCACCGCCATCTCCCCCACCCACCCAAATGGAGCGGAGCCAAATGTAAATGTGGTCATCCACTCCACATTGATATGGGTAACTCACATACCAAACTTGTTTGAATTTCGTCCAACGGTGTCAGAGGAGTTGCATTACAATCAATTTCATGACCTTTTGACCCCTTCCCCCACCCACCGGGGGTGAGGCCAAATGTAAATGTGCTCATCCACTCCACATTGATATGGGTAACTCACATACCACATTTGGTTGAATTTCCTCCAACAGTGTCAGAGGAGTTGTATTACAAGTAATTTCTTGTTTCGAAGGAGATGCGTTACAATAAATTTCCGCAGGTTAAAATTTGACCTTTTGACCCCTCGCCCGCCAAATATAAATGGACTCTTGCACTCTACAGTCATATATTGTAGTGCAAATCCTCTGAAACCGTTAGACATTTGATATGGGTTGCCCATATGATTCCGCTTTGCAAGACGATATTTAGATTTGGCTCCGTCCCAGGGGTGGGGGTGTGGCGGGGCAGAAGTCAAAAGGTCAAATGACTTGTAGTGCAAATCCTCTGAAACCGTTAGACATTTGATATGTCAAATGTCTAACGGTTTCAGAGGATTTGCACTACAAGTCATTTGACCTTTTGACCTCTGCCCCACCCCCGCCCCCACCCCTGGGACGGAGCCAAACGTAAACATCGTCTTGCAAAGCGGAATCATATGGGCAACCCACATATCAAATTTGGTTGAATTCCACCTAATAGTTTGGGAGGAGATAGCGTGACGGATGGACGGACGGACAGATGAACAGATGAACAGACAGACAGGCTAATTGACCTTTCCACTTTTAGTTATGCCCCGCCCATCTCTAGATAAGCTTCACCCACACATCGCTCGTGTTGGGATCGATCGATCCCTGAATTGCCTGACTATCAATTTCCAGAAGACTAGACAGGTTAGCTGTTGAATAATTTGAAACTAATCTGACTGGGCGCTGTTGCTATAGCAGCAACAGCGTCCAGTCAAATTAGTTTCAAAATATTCAACATCATCATTATTAAATAGCAATTATATACAATTCGTACAACGTATCGGACTATTAAGCGTTTAAGACGGTCAAAATCAAATCATTCGTGATGTAATTGATTATGATGTCATCCTACACGTCACGTACTTGAATATAACGTCACATTAAGGATGGGTAAACACGAACGGTCCATTGCCTGAGAACGTGTTCACAGTTATTCCAAGCATACCAAATTATTTTTTTTAAAGCTAAAGATCTATGCTGTAATGTATGCAATACGTTTTGCACGAAAAGATTCCTTTGAAACCAAATTGCAATAATGCCACAGAAGACCAGAGATGAGCACAAATTTAAGTATATATATAATTTAACACCATGACAACGCCTTATGTCGTAGACTATTTATCTTACCCGAACAGTGCGCCTGCGATATTCTAGCTCTACTGTAGCCAGCTCACAGCCTTGTGACAATAGAATCAGTGATACCTAACCAGCAGATTCGTGGAAAGTATGCACTATGTATCGAGGAACTTATAACGGCGCAGTCACTCAAAGTCAACCATTACGCTCCAGATAAGATGTTAGGAGCATACCTGTAGATCGATTGATCTTAGCCGCAACTGCGTCACTTGTGCGCTTACTATTTCCGAGTAAAGCATTTTATTAGTTTGCTAAGCTCTTAAAGGGTTTCCTCTGATCGAATTTGTTTAGTATTATCAACAGTTATATATGTGGCTATTTCGGATATATTTGTTTTGGCGTGCAATGGTCAATGTTTTGCGCGGATTTATGTACCTAGCACTGACCAGGATTCATTTTAATTACATGCGCCAATAAATCATTTTGACTAGTGTGAGGACAATTAGTCTGCTGTCTTATGGACTAGAATGTTTTTTGAAGAAATCACCAAATTTGGCACAGGTAACCTTTAACAGGTACAAATCAAGTCTTGATATCGGACACCTTTTGGGATTCGTTAACACCTCCTAATTAGCATAAATTCAAAATGACTGACGTCGATATAAGCCAAACACCCGCCCCTCCCCATTCCGATATGGTCATGTGACTCATATCTCCGTTAATAATAGGCCGAGTTCGAGGAGTTTGGTATGTAGGATAATATGGTAGATTTTGGCATACCCGATCGATTGAAGAGTTTGTCGTCATCCTCTGCGGTTAAGGGCATGATATAAAGGCCAATGTCAAAGGTTATAAAAATGAAAATGGCTATGATTTGCCAATAAAATTTACTTCTTTAGTTATTTATCTTGTGTTAGATTTATTGCATGCTAGAGCAGATCATGTTATGCTAAATTAACTGTCTCACATTTTGTTTCATGGTGTCAAACTCAAGTACAGAAGGTCGAGGTCATGACCTCTATGTGTTGCACGTTCCACATATTGTTAGAAAAGTTCAACCATCTCAGAATCATGATTGGCGAGTCTATCAACACCAATATAGTGTACATGTGTTTCAAACATTTCTTCAAGGTCGTACGACCCGAACTAATGGAAAACAAAATCAGGAACTATCCTTTTTAACATAATAAGCCCCCACCCCACACCTTTTGAATTTGAAAAGTAAATCATGATATAACTAGATCAATCATATGGCATGGATCAACATCAGATACAGCATGACAAGAGTTATTGTCAGAGGAGGACCGAGCAACCACAACAGGTTCATCCACATTTGTCTCTGCCTATCCACAAAAGGCCCGTATTATAGCTGGGGCATCTTCCTGTATAGCTTGTAATTCATTCGAAACTGACCAGCTCTCCCAGGACGATAGTCAATGCCGAGACTGAGTAGTTGAATCATGGACAGGTTACAGTCAGCCATCATATTAGACCAGCACCTCCATGGGATCGCCAAAGCCATTCAGTAGGACACAGCTGAGTGTGATCCCACGCCCACCTCATTCAGAAATGCTTCTTAAGAAACTGTTGAGGAACTGGCTGCAAGACACTTGTTGGACTTCAATGTTTATCGATGCCGTTGGGACAACACCTGGTTGAGTTGAAACGATGGGCAATGATACATCCGTGACGAGGAGACGCTTCGCAGATCAACTAGTAGACGGCTTGTAGCATGTGGATGTTCCAACTGTGTTCTGTGCGCTCCATTCGTGTTGGCGATTTGGATCTGCACGAGAAGATGTAGGCTGCAGAATGGATGCTTATCGTAAATCACGATTGTTTCCTATGTTGGCTAACAATGTAATAATAATAATAATAATAATAATCTTTATTTCAAGAGGGTACATCGTCAGTGGCCTGATGTTCCCGAGGCCCTCAAAACATATATACACTATGTACAATAATATATAATTATATACACGCCAGGTATGTACAAATAGACATGTGTACAATAATTGCACTTACACGCACGCATGCACGCACTCGCTGAGACACGCAGGCGGGCGGGCAGGCAGGCATACAGTATGTGCACGATAAACTGCACCTATGGATGAAACACCCAGATTACTACAAATAGTTTGCTGAGGACCTCATCAACATAACATAGACGACAAACCGATTCTTCGGAATCCTAATCAATGAAGAGTAGAATAAGGAACTAAGGATTCGTACTGGGAGCCTCAATCTGAATATCGCGTTATCTCTGTAGAGTGGTCTGTGATAAGGTCGGCTGTAGGACAGTTCAAATAGGAGCTTGAGGTTGGTATGCCTTCAAGCAATGACGCGGTTTCCATGCATCACGTTCAGAGTTATAGAAGTAGTCAGGGAGCCAAAATCTGTAGCGTGCAAAAATAGGGTTGAACCTTACAGCCGCTGGATATAAAATATTTGATATGATGCGATCATAGAGGACATATCCAAGTATAAGAATACCGATGTTGGATGTCATAATACTCTTGCACTAGTAAATTATTGGGATTTTATCAAGATGGTATATATACAGCGAGACCGACTATATTAAAGGGTATGGGTAACAGAAATGGAGATATCTTTTGGCATAATCAGCGTAGACTAACAAATGACCACTCGAAATGCTGCTTTTATGGTCATCTACTAATTCATATACGTTGTATGAAAATCAATTAACTAATCAGGTCATCAGAGGTCAAAAGGTCATCAATTTTGACAGGTGCTTAAAATCGGACAACTATACATTGTTGTGATTGACAAATTGTTGATAAAAGAATATTTTAATGTTAACATCTTCAAAATTGTGTATTAGACAAAGTCTGACAAATCTAATAGGCCGATGTTCATGTATTGCATGAAATCTTGTTACTATGACAACTGACAGAATGTGAATTTTCTAAATAACGGGTAAAATACAATTATGGAGTACAAAAAATGAAACGAGCATAACATGATATCTATGTAACCGAGCATAATGACAAACCACTCAAAGGGTCCCTTATAGTGGCATCTATTATTTAGTCCATGTTATATGCAAATCAGTCGAATAATTAGGTCATATTAGGAAGTGAATGACAACTACCATCTGCGACATCTTAAAGGGCAATGTTCTTTTATTTGTTAGGACTGTTGTAGTACTATGTCAACTATCATAATGTCCATTTTTGCAATTGAAAAACGAAATGAACATAACAATATGTCTAAATCAATTAGAGTGAAAATCACAACTCGTATCGTTTGTATTTGTGACTACTAAATACCAGACAATATATCTTCTAATTGCATTTGAACTTATCATCTCTTAATTACTCACTGTCACTATCAGAGTCTGATTTATCACCTTCATTCGAGCTTTCATCGTCAGTTGAACTGTTTCCCAGTTCATTATCTACCCTGTCAATTCCATTCTCTAAAATACCTGCCATATGGGGCAATAGCTCGTTCACACACCACGTGGGCTGCAATCTCCCTTGCAGTCCAGACATTATCTTACGTTGGTGCAGGGATATTTTATAATACAAACCAGTATATGAACATGAAATAATAGTAGTGGGAAATCATTCCATCTTACAGTAGTAGAGAGAAGCAAGATCATTTCATGATATGTGATATGTGGGAGATGCGGTGGCGGTTGACTGTGCCAACAACAACGACGATGGTGCTGGTGGAGAGTGTAGTGGTGCTGCTGCTGATGACGACGACGACAGTTGAAGAAATACATTTATTTCGCTGTGAAATACAGAAGCAAACGTTGACAATGATATCCTAATCTGGCTATTATGCGTGGTGGGTTTCATGACGCTGAGATGTCATTCATTGAGAAGTGAAGGTTGGGAGGGAGGGGAGGGCGGGTGGGGGAGCAGAGGAGAGAAGAGAGAGAGAGCATGGCAGTGGAATTAGCATCTTCAATAAGTGCAAAATATGCTACTATACATTGTATCGAGCTACTATATCAAGTACATGGTGTTTTCGTTTCTCTATCTCAAGGATATGCACAATCTGCCTGAAAATTACCCAGTACTTCATGATAAATTCCTGAAAGGTAGTTTTATGGCATACCAATTCGATGGTATATTAAATTATGTGCGATAGACATGGCACTGGAACCTACACCAAGGAAAGAAAGACATTATTCAAGGGGATATCCCAGGCTCCAGCTCCGAGAGGTGTTACAAAATGTTCTGTCAATAGCAAAGTTAGATTAACATTATGCAAGTCATCACGGTTACTCAATCAAGCAGGCAGAAACGAAGCAGAAGTTAGTTAAGAAAATCAAAAATCTTATCAAAAAGAAAAGGATAATTCCATTCCACTGCAGCAACTATGTTTATCTAATGAATATAGTTATATGGGAGAGGGCTGCCACTATTGACTGTATACAAGTAACATGTAGGGAGGCAATGAAAATTACAGAGGATAAAGGTTCCAGAAAAACAGAATCACCAAAGCTTATTATCTTTACATCCAAGAAGAAGGGTTGCGCATCTAAGAAGCAAAACAGTATCAAAATCTATCAAAACGAAAGTGCAGCACAGCGGCACTTTGCCTTTTCCAAAGCACTGATGACAATATCAGAAAGGTTGTGTTTTCACATTAATTGAAAAATTACCCAACATCATTGTTTTAAATTGACCCAATACTTCAACAAGGATATACAATACGCAAGGGTAGCAAGCCTGATTTTCTGATAGACAGCTCTGATAGCAGATGTTGGACCTAAATGTATACATCCACCATCTTTACCAGACTGTTACCTGTCAACAGTGTATTTTAGAGATGTAATGATGTAGTAGTAGGGTCGGGATTAAACGGATACCACACACACACACACACACACACACACCCCCCCCCCCCCGAATAACGGGGGAAATAAAGATTTTCGCCTCCAGAGACCCGAACAATTTCGAGATAGGCTATTTTAGGTGTCAACACCTCGGCCACTAGGAAAAAAGTAGCATCTAAAAAAACTGCCACCACCCTTTCGACACATCCTTGCTGTCTGTGAGCATCTCCACCCCATCACCCCCAATGGGGTGGAGGGAGAATGCCTTTGAGCTTGCTTCGTACTGTAGGGCGAAGGACTTGCCATCACTCTCTTCTACCTTGGCAGCATCAACTGCGTACACATCTGCGAGGTCAGCAAGGCCAGCCGAGTGAGAAAATATGGGTTCCATAGCACGCTATAAAGGGGTTTAAACGAGACATATAACCATGCCGATTGTCCGACTGCTGCTCTCCGGTGGCGAGAACATAATCTCACCCTCTCAAGAGGGGAGACGGGTGGTACAGTCCCGTGTAGAATGGGTCCTCTTCGAGGTGCCCCAGCGGGGCACAACATACATACACGCCGATGTGCTGCATCAACCTCCGGGCCGTGCACACAGCAGCTCACTGGTAGAAGTCGGCCGGGATGTGATAGAGTATCTCCCAGGTGCCAACAGCAACCTATGGAAAGCTATCAGTCCTAGCCTGTTCACACCTGTAAATCACCTGTTTGACAACCCCTCCATTAACATATACACCAGCACGGATGGGGTATCGGACGCCCATTTAGAGTTTACACTCTTATTACTCATTGACCTGACGCCAACATGATATCATACCAGCAATATCTGTCCTTTGCCGAGATGCTGAAGAAAGAGGGTTGCCCCTTCATGACCACTACACAAAACGAACAGATGCTCGCACAGCAACAGATCTGTCAACAAGAAGGAGAGCGCCTACAGCGAGAGAACTGGTATCAACAGAACGCGTGCAGGGCAAGGAGGCACAGGGAAAATTTCCGATACTGGCAGGCCCTCCTGGAGGAGAGTAAGCGGGGTGCAGGAGTCTTGACAGACGCCGATCAGCCAGATGTCTACGATGATGAGCCAGGTGTCTTCACAGACGAGGATGAGCCAGAGGGCATACAGTGGGAAGAGAAGATGGCGCAGAAGTGTAAGATCAAGAAAGCCATCCAGCGGCGGGCCTACTATCTTGGTGACCCGGTGAAGTTCCAGATGTCACGTCTGAGAATGCTACTGGCACCCGACATAGTACTGGATAAGCCCGTTCTAAGAGCCATCTGTCTCAAGACCAAAAAGCTGGTACGGTTTGCCAGGCTCTCCAAAATGAACCCTTCTATGACTCATAAGCAGATTCTGCAGGTGATGCCGGTTTAAGCCTCCAGATATACTATGGCAAAATCAGAGTGGCGGAAGCAACCAGAACTATACCCCTCCCTGACTGCTAACGACGGCGGTACCATCCACGGCTGGCGACTCCAGCAGATAGATACCATCAGGCAGAATCTCGTCCATGAGGCAGAAAAGTACGGCAGAACGCGCAGTCGATAAAAGACAGCCTACAACATCCTCGCGCATACAACCACTGCTGCGGGCGTGATTGGAGCCAGTGCTGGTGTGGCAGCTGTGGCCACTCTCGCTACAGGGGTGGGTGCCCTCGTCGCCATCCCTCTGGGTGGCGTGACACTAGCCGCCACTGTCTTGGCCACGGGCTTGGGAGTGGGGCAGCGGCAGATCACAAGGAGGTTGGAGAAGCATGCTAAGTACGTGACACTAGCACAGAGTATGCTACGGGCTATCGACGAGGCTGTCAGCAAAGCTCTCGAGGATGGCCAGGTCACCGATGAGGAGTACCGCCATATATTGAAGGTCCAAGCCCTGTACCGCACTGAGAAACCTAAAGTTCGACAGCAATACCTCAAAGGCTCCAGCGGGCGGGTTGATATGGACGGGTTAAAAAACGAAATGTTACGGCGAGGTCACCTCGCCGGTCTCTGGGGTTGAGACGACTACAGATAATGTGCTGCGTTAGCTTTAAGAACACCAGTATAGATGGCCTTCCCACGGGACCTCACGACAGTCAACCGGAGCCAACCGCCCCTCCTGGGTACACTCTTGACTGGCCTGAGAGGCCTACTTGATGATATACCAGAGCTAACACATTTCTCTATCACAGTGGATGGACGGGCCCGAATCAGCTTCTCCGTCAACCCACGACCACTGACGAACCGCCCCATCAGCATCAAGGATGCGAAGCAAGCTCATAGATGGATGGCTGCTCCAAGCCTCTCATACTGGAATCAGCAGCTGAACTTTGCCGTATGGTGTGCCACGGCAGGCTGTGGAGTAAGTTCCACCATGCTTTACTCCTATTCTGGTACTCCTGAAGCTGTGCTCATCGCCAGCTGTCTCAGATTCCACGTGTACTTCACTGTGCGACGAATCCTCCATGAGCTGGGTGCAAGTCTCCCTGATACAAACGACTTGGACCCACAGCTCAACAGTCATAGCGTCTCAGCGGCCAGCAGACTACAGAGAGAGTTCAGAGCTCACCCAGACTATCGGTGGCATGGCGGCGACAACAGCGGTCTACGGGTTATGTACGGTGGCCCGGGACGTGACTACTCAGGATTCCCCTATCGAACACCCGGACGAGTGGGCCGTCAGAAGACAGCGACATTCTCGTTCGATCCAGACTCCGATCCTGGAGCGATAGTGCAGAATATGCACATCACCGGAATCAGGCAGGACTCCCCAGATGTGTGGAAGTACTTTGTCCCACACACCACCTCGGGCCTCACACCAGCAGGGATCGTTCGGATCAACCAGTCCCTGGAAGCCCTGTGCTACTGCCTCCTTACAGCGCAGACCAAGCTGCGTCATTCCATAGATGGTGTCAGCGGAGCAGAGGTCCATGTTCATCAGTCTCGTTGAGGATATGATCATCGTGACAGATCCCAGCAGTCTTATTGCTAAGTTCCAGCAGGGGCTGCAGAAGGCCCATCGCAAACTTGACTTTGCTCTTTCACCACACCTACGGTTGATTCCGAGCAACATGATCGTGAACATCGAGGACCTCCAAGTCAGGGGCTATAACAACATGATAGTCGAGGGGAGTTCTCCCGGTGTCCACTTCGGTTTCAACGCGGATATCAACACACCTAGACGTAATACGGGCCATACAGTCATTCCGTCCCTGACACTGCAGCCAGTCGACACGCCAGTCGAACCAGCTTCTCCGCCACTGCAGCCAGTCGACACGACTCCACTTCCCGTGGCAGCTCTACGAGTGGTGTCAGGCCTAACTATCGTGGTGCTCGGGATCAGCCTACTCCGCCGCTAGCAAATCAGCTATAAGACTATCCTGACTCTCGTCAGTAGCAGCCGTCTCGGCTGGGACCACAGTGAGACACTGAGCCAGCTTGGCCTGCCCTACAGCCCCTATACACGCTGCCAACATGCACATCCAAGGGCTGGAGGGTTCCGCAGTGCATCCTTTTTCCAGCTTGTAGTATCGCAGAGCCTTGTTCAGCTCTGAGTTAGGTGAGGCCATGGAGGTCTGCAACTGCTGGAACACATCTGATAGATACTCCCGATCCTTGTAGAAACCTTTAGTTCGCAGAAGCTGCTCGACGATACTCCCACCCATGATAAGGTATTCGAGGAAGCAGATCTGCCCCTTTCCAAATCCTAGATAGAGCTTCACAGCTGTCAGCTCCTCTGTCAGCTCAGCACCAGAGAGCTGAGCGAGCTCATCTGGCATCTTCTTCTTATAGGCCTTCAGCTCCCTCTGGAAGACCTCATAGTACTTCTTGCATAGCGCGGACATGTTTAAGATGACTCAATAGAGAGATGAATATTCCTGAGTACAAACCCGGACACCTGGCAGATGCAGACTTGGAAGATCTTATTAGCTCACTCGACAGGGAACACAGGCGTTTAACTGCATTGTATACTCAGGGTTTAAACAATGCCGTCAATGATACAGATCGTGAAGCAACTGCCCGAGAGCCAGGTGAGTCTTCAGAAGGTGGAGAACCTGCTGCGAACCAAGACACAGAAGTTACTGACACAGGCTAAACCACTGGCAGTCCATGTCGCCAGTAACGTGGCGGCGAATGTGGCTGTGGTGAAGATGACAGGGGGAAATGAGGTTCTTCCTGCCGCCACTGCAGCTGTCCTCGCTACCGAAGTGAGTGGGGTGGCCGGCCACTGTCTCGGAATAACTCACCCCATCCCAAAGATCGCCCTCAGTGGTGCCGCCTACACTGCCGCCGCCAAGATCATGGGTGAACGTGTTACACTAATGGAGGCCGCGGTTCTAGGGCTAGCAACGAGTGCAATGGCTGAGATCATCGTCGCCTATGTTTAAACATTCTGAATAGTGGGATGACGAGACCCCTGCAGCATATGGCCTGCTGGAGGGTGGGGTGTAGCCCATAGTCGAGCATGCGGCCTGAGGATTGCCAATGCCCAGGAATGGTGGGCCGCCCACAAGGCATGCCCCTGCAGAGAGGGCCAGTACCCTGAGCACTGCTACCTATGGCCGACTGCGTGGTCATCCTATGCCGGGGGGTATGACTAGTGGGTTTAAGCCGTGTATATAGCACTATGACTCTGTCACTCACAGACCTAGAAAGCAAAGAGCTAGGCGATCTTGCTCACTTGGGCGAGGCACGCCTCGGTTCAGAGGACACTGTTGCCCCTATCTCCTTCCTAGACTTTGATGAGAAGGGAGACCCAAGGGAGATCCGAGGTACCATCCCAGCCCGAGATCTCGTCGGGAACACTGATACGGTAGGACAATCGGCCATTAACATGGCCAAGACTGTATACAAGGGGATGGGCATCAAAGACAGGGCAACGATGCGAGGTAAGGTCGGAGTCGACGAGGCTAGTGCCATCAAGGTTATGGCTGAGTCCTATGCACAAGACCTGGTTAAGGATCTCCTGAAACCACGGAGCTTTTTCCAACAAGACGGAGAGAATCTCAGGGTAGGCTCCATCGGCCTGAGCAATATCACGGTCGATGGCAAAAAAGGTGCTACCGGCAGCCTCCAGCTACCAGAGGTGAAGAAGTCAAGGTTCTTTGGTTTGCCGTTTAAGCTCACATAATAGTCATGACTTCCCGTGCATGTATCGTACAGATACTGGATGTGCTAGACACTGTGGGTGCTGACAGAGGCCCTCTACGCTATCTTCTCAGCTGCTGCTGGGATTTCATGCTTGACGCCTCCATCGCATCCTTCGTATCCGCCGGAGGTACAACGCTACCCACACAGCAGGCGCAAAAGCTGGTGCAGGAAGTACTGCCGTTTAGTCTCCCAGATATAGACGACGCTACCGCCGACCAAGTGCTAACCATCCTTCGCGCACATGTCTGTACCATTCGACAGTAGGCCAGACGGTGCTGGCCAGGTGGTGCTGATCATTGCCCCGTCAGGCCACGGGAAAAACATCTTGCTGCGGGCTCTCCTGGCCGAACATCTACGCTCTCAATACATCCTTCTGGTGTCTGACTCCGCTGCTGAGGCGGTTGACAGTAATGATCAATGGTACAATGGTCCAATCACCAAGACGCAGAACCTGCAAGCCCTGATGGAGAAGCTGCTGGCAGCCCGACTGACAGAGCCACTTGTTCTAGTTATCGATGACCCCGCAATGGACCAGAAGACAGTCACCTACCTCAGCAACATCACCAGGCGCATCCGGCACACAAAGATAACTGTCTTCATCCTCTTTCAGAAGTACACCCGCGAGATCTCACCAGATATCCGCCACAATGCCTGGTTGCTATACTTCAGCTCCAAGTGTGGACGTGCCCTGCTCGAGACCATATACGACAGCCTAAGCCTCAAGGAGCCCAAAGGGGGCTTTATCGCAGGTGCACACAGGGCAGCTGAGCTGTACCGCTTTATCTTCAGCAACAAGGAGACAGGTGAGCTGTCACACTTCAAGCCCTCTCTGGAAAAGGCGCAGACCTTCACCTACAAGCTGAATCCAGCCAGGAAACTAGCCTGCTCTACGCGTCATCGCTGACAGACTGTCCGCTGCAACTTTTTTCGTTCAGGCTGCGCGGTCTCCGCTACGTCGTCAGAAGCTTGAGGAACATCGTCAGAAGCCTGGAGGAACTTCGTCAGAAGCTTGAGCAACTTCGTCAGAAGCTTGAGGAACTTCGTCAGAAGCTTGAGGAATGTCGTCATAAGCTTGAGGAACGTCGTCATAAGCCTGGAGGAACGTCGTCATAAGCCTGGAGGAACGTCGTCATAAGCTTGAGGAACTTCGTCAGAAGCTTGAGGAACTTCGTCAGAAGCTTGAGGAACTTCGTTAGAAGTTTGATGAACTTCGTCAGAAGCTTGAGGAACTTCGTCAGAAGCCTGTCGCTGAAACTCTATCCACTGAGGGGCAGATGGTAGGACTCTCTTCTTCCGGAACTTCTCACGAAAGACCCACTTTTTCCATGCGCGATGAGCATCTGACTTGCGAGCCGTTTTGATGAGGTAGTCCTGGTAGTTATCTGGGAATTTCAGAAATGCTGACAGATTCTTGTCCAATCTCATACGCCCTCCTTCATTAAAGATATGCTCAACAGCCTCCTTGCTGCCAACAGTGAACCCCTCCTGAGTACCTTTTGCACGACCAGTGTCATGGCTCTCCGCTACAGCGGCACTGACCTCCTCCCTCAAGTAGTTATTTGCCCCCAGACTGGAGGCTATCCAGCATCTCTCGCTCTTCCTGGCTATTTAGGCTAAATACGGCAGCCCACTTCCCGACGGTTAGTAGATCTTTGGGGTCGACCCTCGCCTTTTGGAGAGCTAGAATAACAGGACTGTTGGTTTGCCCACAGGTAGGTCGAGTGTCCTGCCCTGGGTGCTGTCAAACTTCCGGTAGAGTATCCGAGTCAGGAGTTCTTTTGTACTACGAGCTGGCGCTCCTTCCTCTATGGCGGCCAGTATCTCCGCATCCGTCAGCGGTGTAACCTTGACTCGCTCATGGATAATGTTGATGTCACGAAGCAGGCCTCGGACCCTGTCACTGTGGGACAGTGCACGTCGCGGCTGTCGTGCCGACTTGGCCTGCTGCCCAAAGATAATCTGCTGGAGAACTTTACCAAACATGGCAGCCATTTAACCCCTCTATATACCCAGACCTTAAACATGCTGCAGTATGTGCAACATCCAGATGGGGCCGTTGAACCTGCGACATCGCACTGTACTGATCCCCGGAAGGACTGCCTGATGGTCATTCGACCCAGTATACACGATGATAACCCGTTGTCCGCTGCTGGGAAGTACATTGACTTTGCAATCACGGCACAGATCCACGAGATCAAGAGCATGACACTCGAGTTCAAGCTTCAGAGCACAACAGAACTGACGGTAGAGCTCCCGCAGGTTCTGAACAGGTGGGAGATCATACAGCACCGTGGACACCACCTATGTGAACGATGAGTACCGAGTCCTAGGTCCGCTGGCTCGTGACCCAACCTTCTATGCGAAGGGAAAGGGGTACTACGCTGTGAGTAAGGGGTTCACGGAATTCGAACTACTGGTAGGTGTCGAGAAGCCTGTGGCAGTTCCACTCTTCACCCTCCTTGAGAACACACACGTGAATCCAGCTGCCATGCAGGATAGGTTGTTCCTCCGGGTGTACACTGAGCATCTCGCAGATGTGTCGATGAATGCTCCAAGACTTCATGTCTGGCATGACGAGAATGACCAGGAACTGAAGCAAAGGGGATCCAAACAGCGGATCGTGCATGTGGAGCGAGAACACCAGCAGGTCCAAGCCACAGCTAACCAAGAGGTAGAGCTGACATTGCATCGTGGTGCATCGGACTGTGTCGCTGTTGCAGTCCTGGTTCAAAAGGGAGTCGTCATCCAGGAGGTGGGTAAGATGGACGACTTCAAACTTGTGGTTGCTGGGACCAATGTTCTTGGTGAGGTACGCGAGCTGGCTGACTGCCAACTCTACAGACAGAAAACTAAGTCATACGCACTTCTGCGACTAACCAGTGGAAGCGACGACCTCGAGTCAGCACTCGAGGGCCGTCACTACGTCGGTGGCAGGAACATCCCGCCTAATCGGGGCAACCGGCTCAGCTTCAACATCGGAAACCTCATAGCTGGGACTCGCTCATTAGGTGTGACGGTACTTTACTTTGGCTATGCTAAGGTATGCGTGTCGAACACATCAGGTATTCAGCTTGAGCGTGCGTAGAGCACGACCCCTGTCGTCACCGCTGCAGCTGCCACTACTACTATAAGCTCTGCTGTCTTCTGACCTGTCGATGCTTCATAGTCGAGCGTTGGCTCAGATACGGCCTCGTAGTACTCATCGAGACTCTCATCTGCCTCTTTGAGGCTCTGGTTGGCCTGAGCTCGGAGTTGTCGTCGGCGTGCCTCCCTCTGGCGCATATGCTCGAGGGCTTTGCTGTACTCAAACTTCTCCATAGACAGCTTCTCCATCGCCTGGTTATGACGCTCACGCTCGACCTCTGCCGCCTTCTTGTCGGCGAAGCTGAGTCCCCAGTTCGCTAAGGCAAACACGCCCGCATTCAAGATTGCAGAGGCCATGCTATAGACTACAGTTTAAAGCTACTATATAGCTGGCGACGGATATGTATGAACCAGAGGCTTATGAAGATCCCGTGGAGGATATAGATGACGAGGACTATGATGAGGAGGATTATGATGCAGAGGATATAGATGACGAGGACTATAATGCAGACGACTACGATGTAGCGGAGACCGTGGGTGAGGAGCCTGAATCCCTCAAACTAATACACAGAGCAAAAGGAATCTATCGCACTTACGTAAAAGGTTCTATCGGTCCGCTGGCAGCAGTTGGGGCTCTGATCACTCTGTTCACAACGAAGGCGGACGAGACGGTCCGCAAGATCGCCAACAATGCTCTCCAGGGTGTGGAGAAGATTTCTGAAGCCATACCAGCCATCGCCTCAGGAGTAGGTACGTTCTTCGGAGTCGCAGGCCCTTGGCTACCGTATGTTGCCATGGCACTTGCGGCCATCTGGGCCGCCGAACATTTAAGCCATACTATATAAGGATGGCGTCTTTGTATGACCTAGTCAAGACACTTAACTTCCGAGGGTTAGTCGATAAGCTACCGCTCAGCGAAGATCCAGCAGAGACTAGACGCTGGTGTACGGGGGTGTTTGAGGAGGTCTTCAGTGATAGTAGAATGCATAACGGCCGTCTGTTCGTCTGTGTAGAGTTCGCCCAGGCTGTGCGTGACAGGACGGGAGTGGACGTCAGTGATACCCTCACCCAGACCGTGCATGACAGGACGGGAGTGGACGTCAGTGATGAAATCCGGGGTCTTTCTTGAGGAACTCTACTATCAGCCTGGTGGATATTACCGTGAGCCCCACCAACTACTCGAGGCTGTACGTCGCAAGGGCCACAACTTCACCTTGGAGACAATTAGCCAGTGGCTCAGCCACCAGGCGATGTGGCAGATATACAAACCTCGTCCACGGCACATCAGGTATGCCCATTTCAATGAAACTGTCCCGAATAGAGTTCACCAGGCAGATGTTCTATTCCTTCCACACGACTCGGTTGGTCGTAAGACCTACAAGTATGCCCTCACCATCGTCGATGTCGCCAGCAGGTACAAGGCTGCAGCACCGCTCACAGACAAGTCAGCTGGCCAGGTGGCCCAGGCATTCCAGGGTGTCTACGAGGATCCGGAAAATCCCCTCCAGTGGCCAGAATTGTTGCAGGTGGATGAGGGTAAGGAGTTCAGAGGCGAGACTGCGGCCCTCATGTGGAAACATGGTGTGGCAATTAGACGAGGTGAAGTTGGTCACCACCGTGCCCAGGCAATCGTCGAGCGGTGGAATCGGACACTGGCGGAGAGACTGTTCCCACACCAGTACGCCCAGGAAATGGCACAGGCCGGAGAGAGGTCCAGGGTGTGGGGGAAAGGTTTGCCCCGGGTGGTAGAGTGATCCAATACTGAGGTAACTCGGTTAACTGGTAAGAAGCCAGTAGAGGCTATCCAACGATCCTCTGTTGCCCAACCTTCTGGAGGAGCGGACAAGGAACAGGTGTGCCTTCCATCTTATGCTCTGGTTCGGTACCTGTATGAACCTGGTGAGTTGGAAGGTGGGCGACGACGTGCAACAGATCCTAACTGGTCGCTAGATGTCCACAGATTTGACAGGTATGTCGAGATGGAGGGGCAGCCTACGCTGTACTATCTGGCACGCTCAGAGAGCTGTCCCAAACGTCCGTTTGTTCGGGAGGAGCTTCAGGTGGTCCCTCCAGACACACAGCTACCACCGTCGTCAGGTGTCTAAGGGATATGGTACTCGATTGGTTCGGTATGGACACCATCTGGCAACACATGCCGCTTATCGTAGTAGGCTGAGAGACCGAGTTTTTCCTGTTCATACGTCACCATTCCCTGGTTGCGCATGCGTAGGCCTCGGTTTGTAGCTCTGTCCATGCTACCGTTTAGGGCACTGAAGAACCTTTGCCAAGAGACATCGTTCTGGCGTTTAGACATACCTTTGGCTGAGCATTTCACCTTCCCATCGGGGCTCTCCACGTAGTAGCACTTGGAACAGAGAGCGATACCACGGTTGCCTTCGAACTCGAGCTTGAACAGTGCCGGAGTCCGTCCAGATCACTTGTCCCAAGCTAGCCACTCCCACTTATGAGCCTCATACTCTGCTCGCATCTCAGGGCGAATGACTTCGTCGAGGCTGGAGGCAGCTATTGCGATGTACGCAGAGTCTGTGTCCATCTGGAGGTACTCGAAGCTGTCACGAGGCACATAGTGATCCAGGAAATCGTAGTAGAACTCCAGCATCCTCAGCTTCGCGAGCTCGTATACGGCTATCCCCACCTGGAAGGGGCGACGAATGGTGATTTTGGCCTTGCGACTCTGGAGCTCGTAGGACTCGCCGATCTCCTCGAGATCCTCGAACCATGCACTGCGGAGGGCTCTATCTACCACTCGTTCATCCTTGGTGAAGGTCGTGTTGCTGTGGCGCTCCAGGGCTTCGATGAGCTTCCCATAGGCACTGTTGCCTAGTAGCTTGAACAGATCTGCCAAGAGCGCTTTGCTCTTATCAACATCTCCTGTACGGCGAGCATCGGTAACATTGTTCACAAACCACTCAAAGGGTCTCTGCGGCTTGTAGTCTATTGTCCGGTAGACAGCTGTAATCTCTAGCCCATGGACGAGGTACCACTTGAGTGATGGTGCATACAAGAGCTTCCTCTTGGCCGAGAGTGCACCGACTAGTTTACTGGTTGTGGAACGTTTCCTACCTGTTTTCTCTAGGTATGTGAGCATCTCAACAGATACTGCCTCAGCCGGAATCTCTCTGTTGTAGAAGAGAGGGGGCATTTCCTCGAACTTCGCCCACAGGGCCTTAGGAACCTCTATGTCCACTTCAGCGAAACCGAACCAGTGGTCAGCCAGCAGATCCTTCTTAAATCGTGCTACATCGCTAGCACCGGACCACTGCCGTACTGTCTCCTTACCACATGGCATCTATTTAGCCATCGTAGACATGTACAGAGCATTTGCGTCGTAACCGAGTAGACGTTGGCAGACACGCTCACTCTGGCGGATGTGGGTCACACCTGCCTCGTGGTATCTGGTGAACACGATGCTGGGCCCTCCAACAACCGCAGCCTTCAGCATATCGTAGGCCTCCTTGCCCGGGGAGTAGAGGCTAACATCCGGCATGTGCTGAGCGGTTCCCCTTAGGAGGTACTGTAGAAACACTCCTGGGAGAGACACAGCATCCTTGAGGATGTCTATTTCTCGTTCCGTGTTGAACTCCCGCATCCGCTCTAGGGCTTCGATGAATGGACTGACATCCAGGTTGTTATAGTACTGCAACCAGTCGGCGAACGTCCGCATTCCATGGTCTCTGAATGTCTGTTTGCACTGTTTCCACTCCGATAGCCCCAGGAGGTAGCCACCTTTGAGCTTGGACCACCACGCTGGGTAGTCGGGGAGTCCGGGGTAATTAAGCTTCTCGGGGGTGTCGAACCATTCATACGGTAGCCAGCTCTTCTGCTGTGTACATCCATAGGCTTTGATCCATGCCTCGTAGGAGACTTCTGGCCCCAAGTAGTTAATCACATCGAGAAACCGTAGCTCAGGTGTTATGAGGAACATGGTCTTACTAGCTTGCTTGGCGACTTTCACTGTGCCAGTGTTGGTCAGCTCATCCACGAAGTGCTTCTTGATCAGGTTTAGGTCATAACGGCCAGAGTTGAAGCCCAGCACCGGGACTTGGTCACACCACTCAGTAATCAGTCGCTGCTGGCGTTTTGGGAGCTTGTCCATGTCTGAAGGGATGAACTGCGCCCGGACTTCTGTACGGATTCTGTGTGCTCGCCTGGTAATCTCCTCCATGAAAGCCTTGATCAGAGCTTCTGGGTCAGGATTGCAGAGGTGAGTGGGCTCACTGGCGGAGCCTTCCAAGGAGCAGCCGACTGACACAGAGATCAGTATGTGGTTACTCTCAATCGTGAGAGTCTCCGTAGGATGAGTCTTGACGCCATCTAGGAGCGCCTCGAAGTCATAGACGATGAAGTACGGGTATGAGACGGTCCGAACTCGTTTAGGGATGCTTGGGCAGCATTTTATCCCGCACTCCCACTGTACCACAAGCGTGTATCCAGCTGCTCTCAGCTTCTCCTCTCTCCGGACTATCTTGAGGTATTTTTGTTCGGCCGCCTCACCTTGCTGGTGCTGAGGGCATCCATGCCAGAAACAGCCATGGAACTGGTAAACGGTGTTGGTAGTCAGATCATAACCATCTACGGGAGGCCCCTCGATCCAACGCTCGCCACCGTGCCCACACTCTACATGGTGTATGTGGATACCTTGGGTTTTCGCCTCATACCTGACCCAACGAGTAGCCGCTGAACTGGATGGTTGGGGTGGATAGAAGGCTTTCTCATACGCAGACTGTGGTGCATCAACCTTCTCCCCAGGGCACTCTACGGTGGTTTTGCCACCTGTACAACGATCAGCATGACGCTGAAGATGGCATGCCTGTGTAAACCTCTGCTGGCAGTGACTGCAGACTAGTGTATGTGCCAGCTTGGAGATGTTCTTTATATAGAAGGCATGGTGATCGTACACCCCGATGGTCATTGTGCCGTGGTAGTGGGCCGCTTGCCGGATTAGGTGCCAGGTGCCCTCTTCAGTTGGTTCATACACACGAATCCCGATCTTCGCGAAGAACTCTACCTTATCCAGCTGATCCAGAGAGGTTTTTGGCACGTCATCCACCGGCTTGCCGGCGGCGAGACCGTAGAACTGTCTAGCAAGCTCTCGGGCAGGAGCGGTACTTCTATCGCGTCTCGCCCCCTGATACACTGCTAGGCACCTCCAGAGACACATGTTGTCCTTGTAGGTGTCAAGTGCCACCAGACTCATCTTATGTCGTAGCCAGACTGGGAGCGGTCCTGTCCCAAGCAAAGGTTGGCGGTCGATGACAGCCTTGACCACAACGTTGATTGATCGGATGAAAACCCACTTGGTGTTGGGGCGGTCGATGTTGTCGGGGTCGAGGCGGTCTTGCTCTCTTGCCGCCACCCAGTCCTGAGCTGCTCCTATCGTGTTCAGCCACGGACTCCCTGGAGCGTTCTTGTGGAAGAGCATCACCCTACCATCCTCGATGTGTTTGATGCGATAGGTGTGGGTATACCGGAGGTAGAAGGCGTTCTGGGCAGTCTGCTGGATCTTACCCATGATCTGCCCTGTAATGTCTCCATTGAGGCCTTGGAAGAGCGTCCAGCGTACTGTCCGTCTTCCTCTCTCCTCCCCTTCCATCTCACCCAGACGCTCATTGAGAATCTGCTCACCCTCTCGCCTCATGCTCCGGGCTAAGGGTTCAGCCCTCGGCCCCCTCATCATTCGCTTAGTGATCCTGCGTAGGGCAGGTAGGCGCTCCAGTGGATGGTCTGCCATCCGTGTCGCTACAGCTTTGGCTCGTAAGCTAGCCGTCACCTCCTCATCCAACTGATGAAGCTCACGCCGCCGCTGTGCTTTCTTGTGGAAGTTCTCAGGATCATCTCTAGTGGTCGCTGGAAACCGTCCCGTCTTCACTGATCGTCTCAGTCGAGCAATGAATTCCTCGGCACGGGCCTGTCCGATCAGCTGGAGCAGGTCGGCTTTCTTGGCCTTAGAGGCTACTCTAAGGCCAAATTGCCTTGCCATAGCGCGAAGCTGTGCAACAGTAATCATGGTGTATACCACTGAGTAAGGCTTGTCTCTAAATGGGCGTTAAGACCCTGTAATGCGGGCTTGATCAGCTCGTATACCACTGAGTATGCTAGTCTCTAAATGGACGTCCAGACCATGTAATGCGTGCTTGATCAGCTCGTATACCACTGAGTATGCTTGTCTCTAAATGGACGTTCAGACCAAGGCGATCAGCTGGTATATCGCCGTGGTTGCTTATCTCTAAATGGAAATTCGCCGGCAGTTTTTTAGATGCTACTTTTTCCTAGTGGCCGAGGTGTTGACACCTAAAAAAGCCTATCTCGAAATTGTTCGGGTCTCTGGAGGCGAAAATCTTTATTTCCTCCGTTATTCTGGGAGGTGGTATCCGTTTAATCCCGACCCTACTACTGATGTTTATCAACAGATTACAGCGCGTAGATGTGAGAAAGTTCGGTGATCTTGGAAAAACGCTGTATTCGGAAGATTCTCAATTTGAAACCCAGCAATTGTGACAACATTGTAGGTGATCGGTATGATTCCATTGGCGATAGTATTCTTAAAGGTGATGAGAGAGAGGAGATATCAGACTGACATATCCAGGGGTTTTCCGCATCACACAATCTAAGCATTTCTGACTGGAAGCTGTTCATGACCCATCGGCCCCTCCCGAGACAAAGTTAATTTGCAAGTGTTTATTGTCAATTTGGTGTTCTCTTCCAGATGACATGACTATGATTCTAGGCAGAATGACCAAAGACGAAGGATACACTCTCACAGTTTCGAGCATGTTAAGAAGCAGACACAAGGAGGATGGCTCTCCTGACACATTGCGTGAATAAATGTGGACATACATGAGCTGTTGTTCGTGTAACAGATACTAAGATAAGCATAATCTGTATGCATCACGTTTACTGTTTATACTGTATAAAGTAAATTTGGATTCAGAGAAATGATACTTACTTTCCTGTCCATGATCTCATCAAACTATTGAGTGAGAAGTATGGCAAGGAGCCTCGAGAACTGACAGCTACTATACTGTGTACATGTGTTAAGTGATGTGAGACAGTAAGTAATTTATTCAAGTGGGGTAAACGGAGAGCAGCAAATGCTGTCCTAAGTATGGTAGAATAGGTGGCTCATTTTGCATCATTTGGCAATGGCAGTACCATGACGAAGACAGCAACCCTAACACATTAAGCTAAGGAATGCATTGCCAATCTCTATAGTCAAAGTGGTACTGGTTGCCTGAACATACTTCGTCTGTATACTTTTGCAACAATCAATCAGATGGTGATGATGATGATGACTTCCTCGAGTCCATTGTTGATTTAAAGATACTGCCGCCAAATGAAGATGCATTTCAATTTCATTTGCTGTGAGCCTTGTATCAAAGAGCCTTGTACATATGAGCTCGATTGAACCAGCCTTCATAACAATGACCCACAAAATTGGGTTGCAAGACAATAGATGATAAACCTGTCCCTTCCAGCAAAGCTTAGTGTAAATTTGCCTGGTGGCTGTAAATGTAAGAAATCTAAATCTGCAAGGCTGCTTTTGTTCAGCAACATGTCTTCTGTGATCTGAAGCGCGTACCTACCTCGGAAAATCGGAATATTGTGCCAGACTTATGCCTGTTTAAGATTCATCATGAGAAAATGAATATTGATGTTTTAATTTAAAATGTGTTGCTAAGTATGCTAAATCTGTTCTTAGATTGTGTTACACTAATTGCTTTATAATTCCTGTACGCAATAACCTTTCTTTATTTAACACCAAACAATGCCATTTAACACTAAACAGCCATTCAAAATAGTCTGCATTATTTTTTGTTTACGGTATATATCCGCATAAACAGTTATTTAATATATTGTCATAGGCATACCAAGTATTCACAATTTTATAAACTAGTGAGTAATCCTTTAATGGACAAGTCTATCATGGTTTTGAGAAATGCCCATTTGCAGGCCAAGAGGAAAGCTATTTTTGCAAATTTATTATTAGAATGTATGGCTCCATATCTCGCATGGTAAATTGTCAAAAATTACCCATCTTTGACCTGAAAATGGGCATTATGCAGGCGAAAAACTGTCATTGTCTTTACGAATCTTAACCATTAAAGGATTAATTCCTCATTCTTTTAAATTTTAGTATTAAGGATAATCATGTCTCCTCAGATATGTATCCAAAATCTGTATGTAAAGAGCCGTATAAGTGACTAAACATAATTGTTCATGATTCATAATATTTATGGTACATATTTATGTTCACTTATATCACTAGAATTATTGCTCATTTTGTTTAGGATGAATCCTAAGTATTACTTATCTGATAATGCTCGATATTAATTACTTATAACAAACAACATTATCATGCATTAGTTGCAACTTAGCATAAATTGGGTAATTCAGGACTACTCAGGTTGGAAATCAGATACTGCATAAACAAACAAGAATTCCGCGGAATTAAATGTCTCGCCTGTCTCCTGTTTGTCACAATCGCGTTGACCTTTGACCTTCTGACCTCCGTGTCATCATGCTGCGTCCTAACATTATAGGCAACCATGTATTCAAGTTTGGTTCCAGCAGAATTAACCAATCCTGAAATATAAATGATTTGCTGGATGGAAAACCTTAAGGTTGAAAAAGCAAATACTAGAATGGCCTTGACCTTTGGCCTGGTGACCTCCATGTCACCACCCTATATCATCTTGGCATAAGCAACCATGTACCCAAGTTATGTTCCATTAGGGTTAAGCAATCCAGAAATATAACATGATAATATTTGCTAAGCCTAAAAACTTAACATTGAAAGGTAACAAGTTTTTGTAGAAGTCAGAATGACCTTGACCTTTGACGTTGTGACTTCAATGCCAGCATGCTGTTTCCTAACATTATAGGTAGCAGTGTATTCATGTTTAGTTCCCATAGGATTAACCAATCCTGAAAGAAAAGCCAAGAAGTTTTATTAAGCACAAAAACTTAACGTTGAAAAAACAGAGTTTTGTATCAATGTCACAGTGACCTTGACTTTTGACCTTGTGATCTCAGTATCATCATGCTGTTTCCTAATATTATAGGCAACCACATAGCCAAGTTTAGTTGCAATAAGATTAATTTATATTGAAATATAAGCTGAGGTTTGCTAAACGCAAAACCTTAATATTGTTGACACCGTCGACGGAAAAGTGACACATATGTCTCGCTTTCTGCTTCGCAGGCGAGACAAAAATGGATGTTTGTTATTTATTATTTTCAACTTCTTCATTTGGGGAACTGGTAATGTTTCTTTAAAGTTAATATTGAATCCGAAATATAGTTTATGCATCGCAAACAAAGTAAATGCCTTGTTGTTTTTCGTCAAACGGGTTGCATATATGCTAGAAAATGTTAAATGTTATCTTTAGAGTAGTGTCCTTAAAAAGCCGCCATAATGTTGCTCAAGAGAATCAAGTTGTCTAACATTTGTTTCCCAATCCCCAAGATGTTCATCAACTCAGAATCAAAATCAGAAATTTTATATCAGAGAGGGCAGATTTTTTTCATAAAATTAGTCTTTGGCTCCGTGACTGAAGGGTTTTGCAGCAGACACCAAGCTACTCCTAGCAATGTATTAATTAGAAGTGACCCCCATGAGGCACAAGGTCATCCCTTTAAAGAAAATGGCCGAACTGCGATTACGCCAACAGTTTTTATCCCGAAGAAGCATGTTGACTTTGCGGTCAAAGGTCAAAGTCATTTCTTAGTGTTGTGATAACCCTTTATGTCATCAATGCTAATGTTTCGATCTTATCAGAAATGAACTCCCCTTAATCATAGAGGTCGAATGATTATATTAGAGGGTACCGTATGATCTAACGGACCTTCAATTCTTTTGCTATGCCTCAGCCGTCTCTAGCTAAGTTCCATCCACACCTCGCTCGTGTTGGGATCGATCGATCTCTGAACTCTGACTATCAATTTTCAGAAAGCTATACATGTAAGCTATTGAATATTTCGGAACTAATTTGACTAGGCGCTGTTGCAGCCAAATTAGTTTCAAAATATTCAACAGCATGTTTATTAAATAGTAGAGACGTACAATTCGTACAACGTGTCTGACTATTAAGAGTTAAGGACGGGCCCAATAGAATCATTCATGACATAATTATTATGACGTCAGCATACACGCCGCGTTGTTGATTATGACGTCATATGATTGAGTGAGGAAATGAATTATTGAATTGCTATAATCGATTAATTATCAATTACATATTGGATCCCTTCAATGGTTTTCGAAAAATCTATTTTCTGTACCCAAGGGGTCTCCAATAGGAACTATAGTAAATGTATGATAGAAATATTTAAAGTGCGTTTTCTTCTTGTGGTTTAAACCGAATGACTTGAAACTTGGCAGAACCTCGCACGTATTGCAGGCTATTGCGTAAATGTGTCAATCGTATTTTACCCCCAGCAAAGCATTCCATGTTTGCACGGTTACCGACGATATTTCGTTTCTATTTAGCTACCGTCTTAAATATTCGAATAATTCGTATATTCATTCATTATGACTATAATTATTATTATATTTTTTAAATATTTTTATACGAATACAGAACACTAATCTGGTTTCCAATTACATTAGGCTTGAAGGAGAGGAGAAATGGAGAGATAGGGGAGGGAGGGAGGGAGGGAGGGAGAGAGAGAGAGAGAGAGAGAGAGAGAGAGAGAGAGAGAGAGAGAGAGAGAGAGAGAGAGAGAGAGAGAGAGAGAGACGTTTAGTTACTTGCATTGAAGTCAAATGTACATAAGTAATTATTATTATTATTATTATTATTATTATTATTATTATTATTATTATTATTATTATTTGATGGAAAGATTTTCTCAAAAGTTTAAAAATATTTGCTCATTCAACTAAATGTCTGTTTGCAGGCCATGAGAAGACTCCTTCCGAAAATGTATCACTGGAATGACTGGCTTCGTTACCAGGCCACTCTTTTTCAGTGATAAATACTCAAAAGCCGTCCTCTGCGCTTCCCGTTGGGGTATATTACTGGAAATTATCATACCGGTACTCTTTAAAATAGGCGCATATTTTCTGTATATTACCATTACAATTTTAAGATTGCGCAAACTGTACAAGGCTTTTCCTTCCATCCTCTACCCACAGCAAGTGCGCGCGCGCGTGCGTGTGCGTTCGTGTGTGCGCGCGCGCGTGAGTGTATGGGGTGAACGTGCGTGCGTGCGTGCGTGCGCGCGCGCGCGCGTGCGTGTTTGTGTGTGCGTGCGTGCGTGCGTGCGTGCGTGCGTGCGTGCGTGCGTGCGTGCGTGCGTGCGTGCGTGCGTGCGTGCGTGCGTGCGTGCGTGCGTGCGTGCGTGCGTGCGTGCGTGCGTGCGTGCGTGCGTGCGTGCGTGCGTGCGTGCGTGCGTGCGTGCGTGCGTGCGTGCGTGCGTTCATGCGTGTGTGTGTGTGTGTGTATGTGCGTGCGTGCTTACGTGTGTGCGCGCGCGCGCGCGTGCGTGTTTGTGTGTGTGTGTGTGTGTGTGTGTCTGCGTGCGTGCGTGCGTGCGTGCGTGCGTGCGTGCGTGCGTGCGTGCGTGCGTGCGTGCGTGCGTGCGTGCGTGCGTGCGTGCGTGCGTGCGTGCGTGCGTGCGTGCGTGCGTGCGTGCGTGCGTGCGTGCGTGCGTGCGTGCGTGCGTGCGTGCGTGCGTGCGTGCGTGCGTGCGTGCGTGCGTGCGTGCGTGCGTGTGCATGCTACAGAGTGAAGTAGTACGAAATAATACCAAATTATGAATGTTAGTTACCCATATCATTGAGGCGCGCAAGAGGATATTTATATTTTGTTGCGCCCTCATGTGGGCAAAAGGTCAAACCAGATAACGTGGGAGTGGCGATGGATGGAGTCTACTGCAAGGCTATTACTTCAGTAGGCAGCAACAACTCCTAGTTAGATTAGTTTTAAAATAGCAAACCCTTTCCTGGGTAGCAAACTTACACACTGAAATTTACCATTAAGGGTTAACGGTTAATATCATTACGTGCACCCGTACATAGATATATCCACTAAAGTGTTGAGGGCGCCCGTACCTGGATATACCCAATAGAGTCCCGAGGGCAACTGTACCTAGATATACCCAATAAAGTGCTGATGATAACCGTACCTAGCTATACCAGATAAAATCATGATGGAAACTGTACCTAGATATACCCGATAACGTCCTGAGGGCAGCTGTACATAGATATACCCGATAAAATGTTGAGGGCAAGCGTACGTAGATATACCCAATAGAATCCCGAGGGCAACTGTACCTAGATATACCCAACAAAGTGCTGAGGACAACCGTACCTAGATATACCAGATAAAATCATGAGGGAAACTGTACCTAGATATACCCGATAACGTCCTGAGGGCAGCTGTACATATATATACCCGATAAAATGCTGAGGGCAAGAGTACGTAGATATACCCAATAGAGTCCCGAGGGCAACTGTACCTAGATATACCCAATAAAGTGCTGAGGACAACCGTACCTAGATATACCAGATAAAATCCTGAGGGAAACTGTACCTAGATATACCCGATAACGTCCTGAGGGCAGCTGTACATAGATATACCCGATAAAATGCTGAGGGCAGCTGTACATAGATATACTCGATAAAATGCTGAGGGCAAGCGTACGTAGATATACCCGATAAAGTCCTGAGGACAACTATACCTAGATCTACCCGATAAAGTCATGAGGGCACCCGTACCTAGATATACCAGATAAAGTCCTGAGGGCAACCGTACCTAGATATACCCGATAAAGTCATGAGGGCAACTGTACCTAGATATACCCGATAAAATCCTGAGGGCAACCGTACCTAGATATTCCAGATAAATCATGAGGGCAGCCGTACCTAGATATACCCGATAAAATGCTGAGGGCACCTGTACCTAGATATACCCGATAAAATGCTGAGGGCACCTGTACCTAGATATACCCGATAAAATGCTGAGGGCACCTGTACCTAGATATACCCGATAAAATGCTGAGGGCACCTGTACCTAGATATACCCGATAAAATGATGAGGGCACCTGTACCTAGATATACCCGATAAAATGCTGAGGGCACCTGTACCTAGATATACCCGATAAAATGTTGAGGGCACCTGTACCCAGATATACATGATAAAGTCGGGAGGGCAACTAAATTAATGCATTAATCCAGTTTTTGTTAAGCCACGCCAATTTCTATCTAAGCCCCATCAACGCTTTGCCTGTGTTGGGATCGATCGATCACTGCACTCCCCGAATCTCAATAACTAGAAAAGAATATTAAGAAACCAATTTGACTATATAATATTAAGCATACAATTTGTACAACCTGACAAAGCATATTGGATCCCTCCAGCGTGCCTTATTCGTTGCAAACCAAATTAAGGGTTTATTACGGACTAAATCGAGTCATTCATGACGTAGTTGATTATGGCGTCAGCCCATACGTCATGGAGCTGATTATGGCGTCATATCATTGATGGATAAACTGGATTTCTCCATTAACCCTTTAACGTTTTCAGACCATATACCACAAATTATTCATGATGCAAGGTGTATTCTGTTAAATACGTTCAAAGTAATGTGACTTGGAACATATAGGCTACTGCTTATTTATTTCTAACATATTCAACACGCCTACAAATGAAACAGGGCGACCATCTCTCCAGATTTATCCGCAAAATGCGGAGTTTTTGACAGGCCTGCGGATTTCCGGAAATCCTGTGAATTACCCAGATTTTTTGGGTTAAATCAGCAATATTCATGAAATAATTTATCGGTTACAAGTTTTCGTTTCATATAGTGCAATTTCGACCCTATTTAAATCGGCCCTATTAGTCTGAATAGCCATATGAATTATTAGCGTAGAATTATAATAATATTAAACGAAAAGGTATAGTTTAAATTGATGATTTTTATGCATTTCTGCATGCTCATGTATGCAAAGTTTGGAAGAGACAAAATCGCGCGCTATCTCCAGAAATGGCAAATGGCGCGCTCTCGCGCACGTCCAAATTTAGTTTACGATGAAAATTTCACGACACACTGGTCGCCCTGATGAAAACGGTCAATTCACCTTTCCAGAGTTCCCACCCATCATATGATGTCATAATGAACTGCGTGATGTGTACAATGACATCATAATGAATGACGTCATGAATGACGTCGATAAGTACGTCACGAACGCATATTTGAAGACGGTCTATGTTTTGTTGTACAAATTGTTTGCTTTTACTATTTAATAAATATTCTGTTGAATATTTCGAAACTAATTTGACTGTTAATTAGTTGCAAAATATTCGACAGCTTCCCTGTATAGTTTTCAGGAAATTGATAGCTAGGGCATTTGGGGATCGATCAATCCCAACACGGCGAGGTGTGGGTGGAGCTTAGCTAGTGATGGGCGGGGCATAGCTAAAAATGGAAAGGTCGATTAGCGTACCCCTTGCAATATTATATGTACTTACAATATCTCGGGTTCCTCGGTCAGCCGGCTTGCGAGTTGGTTATATTACACGGTAACTCAACAAACAGAACAGGAACATAAATTCCGTATTATAACATTTGACTTATAATTCAAAACTCATTTTGTCTTTTTTTTGTAAAGTACGTTGCATCGTTATGACGAGTCACGGATTAACTTAATATGTGTTTCAGTCATGTAGCTCCTGCAACTTGCTTTACACAATCAAAATCTGCATTAATTCAACAACGCTTTCTTATCGATCACAATAATGTATATACGAGAGTTTGATGGATGTCGCGTACTAAGCGGTTAACAGTCTCTAGCGAGCGTAGGGCGATAGACGCAGACTATGCAATAACTGTCTTGAATCACTCCGTACAACTGTAGCCTATAGCGGCGTACGGATCCGCGTGTTCATGCGGATTGACACCTTTCTTCAATAATGCTTTCTGTTTATGCTTGTTTACTCCACACTATAATTTTCTTTAAAAGATATCAATACATTTAGGTGTTCCATATTGCTAACGTTATGCTGTTCCCTTTGTAAAATTTCATTCATTGCAATAAATGAGGCGGACATGGGTTCAAGTCAGCAATATACTGATTGGCCGATTACGCTATTGACGAACTGTAGAAATGTGGGTTTATGAATCGGATAATAAACAGGTAATTCACATCAGCGTGTCTTATGCAAGAACTGGAAAACCATTTCATCAAGATAGTCTTATATATCGATGATGATTATTAATAGAAGGCTGACTCGCCGTATCTTGCATTTATAACACGTTATATGCATACAATCATTTCAACTCAAAGTTATAAGCCATGCTCGGCAGACGGATAGTAGATCACGCGCATAATTAATTGGCTAAAGGTGCATATTCACACCAGAATGCTGTAAATAAAATTGTTAAAATTGTTAAAATTGTATAATTTTAGAGGCTTAAATTGTGTAATTAGATGTAACGAAACGAGATTAATCTTAAAATATGATGATTTCATTCCATATAAATAAATATAATTTTTGAAGTTGTGAAATTGAAATAGAGGCACGAGTCCATAATTCAAATTCACAACTTAAAAAATTATATTAATTCATACGTAATAAAATCATCATATGGTAAGTTTATTTCGTGTCAATACATGTAGGCCTACAGTTTAAGCCTCTAAAAGTATACAATTTAAACAATTTTATTTTGAAACATTTGGTGTGAATATGTACCTTTAAATGCAGCCGCTGGTAACATTTAAAGGTGCGTATTCACACTAAAATGCTTAAAAATAAAATTGTTGACATTGTATACTTTTAAATAGCTTAAAAGTTCCGTGCCTAGATGTAATGAAACGAAATAAATCTTAAAATATGATGATTTCATTCCGTATAAATTATTATAATTTTTTTAGTTGTGCACTTGTGTCTCTAATTCAATTTCACAACTTTACAAATTATATTCATTTATATGTAATGAAATCATCGGAGGTTAAGATTTATTTCGTTTCAATGTATCTTGGAACACAATTTAAGCCATTAAAAACTATACAATTTCAACAATTTAGTTTTCAAACATGTTAGTGTGACTATACACCTTTAACCATTTAACACTCAAATACGGCTTCTGTAGTGGTTTTGAAATATGTCCATTTGCAGACTGCCGGAAGACTATTTTTGAAATTTTACCACTGGAATGACTGGCTCGATAACCGAGCCAGTCAATCCAGTGGTAAATCTTCAAAAATAGTCTTATCTTGGTTCGCAAATTGAAATTTTCTTGAACAAATTCGAGTGTTAAATGGTTAATGCAGGCTATCAAAAGATATACGACCAGGATTTCTGTCATTTATGAGGTTGGTCTTGCTCGGATTGATAACGATATCGTATTTTGAAAACGCCATATTGTCAGATAAAATGAAACTCAAATTTGTCCTGTCTGGTCGTAAATTACTTATGAACAAACATAGGTCGACCTGACGTATTGTCCCGCGATGAAAATGAAATAGTATGGACATCTTTGAAGTGAAGAATATAGGCCTAGTATTGAAATCCATACACGGTATGCAATAGATGAATCCAATCTGTCACTCGTATATATGACGTCATAATCAATTACGTTACATGTAGGCTGACGTCACAATAAAAATACGTACTGAATTACGTAACTGAGTTCGTCATGAACCTTTAATAAGTCTGCCATGTGCAGTCTACGAATTGTATGTCTTTACTACTTAATAACTATTCTGTTGAATATTTTGAAACGAATTTGACAGGGCGCTGTTGCTGTCTATGGCAGCAACAACACTCAGTCAAATTAGTTTCAAAATATTCAACAGCTTACCTGTGTAGTTGTCAGGAAATTGAGATTCGTGGAGTTCAGGGTTCTATCGATTCCAACACCGGCAAAGCGTAGGTGGAGCCTAGCTACAGGTGGGCGGGGTATAGCTAAAGGTGAATTCATCCGTTAACGTTACCATTTTTGTTAACTCTTTGATACATAAAAAGTAAGTGTCTCAATTTCAAACTGAGATTATGAAACATTCTTCACAAAATGTGACATAATATCGCGAAGATGGGGCTCTGATAGGCCTATAAGACCCAATGTTGACATTTCCTCTCTGGCACTTCAACTTAATGATAGGTCCGCAGACACTTCATTTCTTGGTGAACTGTGAGGATATGTTTTTCACAAACATAGCGATGATAAATTCCAAGAGCATGATCTTTGAACACGATCTATATACCAGTTTAGCTGTCTGTTGCTCTTTCTCTTTATTGATATTTCTCTCTCATGGGCCCGCGATCTCTTCACCCACACCTGCCTTCCTATTCCCCCCCACCCTCTTTCTGCCACTCTCGATCTCCCTCCATATATCGCTTCAATTCACCCTGATCCCGTCTTAGCAATACCCGCTTGTGCGTCAGCAAACATGGCGGACTGCTTTGTGCCTATCGACCTGTGTATCTGCAGACCGTAATGATAGACGTGAAATGTCAAAACACCTTTATCCCGGGAAGTTAATGAAATACTTGTTTGCATTAGTCTTTGTGCAACATCTATAGGGACATATTTACCGACAAAGAAATAGCCATTGATTTGTGTGCATACCTGTGTACATTACCATAATGATCATCATCAGCAAAGCAAGTATGCTTTGAAGAACTTACATCGACACCAAGTCTTCAGGACAGACAGCGGTACATGAGCCGTAGTTACCAGCTTTTTCTCAGCAATTCTTGGTTTTATAATGAAAGCAGAATAACTATGTAGCATAATACAAGAAATGTATTAGGCATTTGAATGGCATTTTCATGTAGACGAGTTTAGAACGTCCGTCCATGAGCCAGTATGGTTGGTCTGTACCATCTTGGAGGACGTATGCTCATTTTGATTTTTGGCACGGTCTATAATTTATCCCTAGAGATGGAAGCGATGTGATAGCATTTTTAAAATGACCTATCCAATTTTCACGACAGTTATATTTATATCGTGTTTTAAAGGGCTGACTGCACTAAACCCATCATAAGATCTTCAATAAACAAGTCAGAAGCTTACAATCTGGAGCCAATATGAAAGAAAGATGATCCTTCATAAGGAATAAGGAGATAAACATATTTTAATTGATTAACAGTCATAATTTTAATAAATGTACTTCTACGTTTCCAATGCAATTCATGAAATTTAATTTTTATACAGAGAATTATCCTACGATTTATGATAACAACATCACGTGGCCTTATTGAAGGTCCCTGATACAGCAGCATGTTGACCGGACCCTATTCATGTAATTGTTTTATAATAATCACTGGGCGGTGTTAAGTCCATATTAAAGTGTCAATCTAAGTAAGTTGGAAACACATTTTTGCTGTGTTTGCGCAAAGTGCCATCATATATAGTTTCCTGCCTTACACAAACACATATCAATGTATATAATGGGCCTTTCCCGAGTATCCATCTATCATAGCTAAAAATGGAAAAGTCCATTGTTTGAGTAAGACCCACGACCTATTTAACAGCTGGTCATTTGGTGGAATGTTTTGTTGCGATTAAATGGGCATGAATTTGAAATCTTATTATACCTATCACTATAAGCTTGCTTCAATTATATGTTTCACATAATATATTCGTGGTGCTCACAGACCTGTGCACTGGACTATAATAGTATATTATTGCTATACAGCCTCTCCGCACAATGGAAGAAAGGGATCAACACAATCTCTCCAAGTCAAATGCATCATCCACCCGGCATGTCAGGAATCATCAGAAAGTCGCCTGATCAGTCCGCAGAACTATGAATCATGGCTAACCTTGTTAGAAGCCGCTGAAACTAGGAATTATGCCCCAGTGATAGACAGTTCAGAACAACTTTCCTATCACAGAAAATGCAGGGGGGGGGCGTTCACCATGAAGAAAGAATTGGAGTCTTAAGCGGGCAGCAGGTGATACGTTCAGTGATGGAGCAGTTGTACAACAAAAATGGCATATAGTCAACCCTCTTCAGCATCACGAGTGTATGATGCTAACTAAATTTACTATAGAAAGGCAAAATAACTGAAGCACTCAGCTTCGCAGGAAAGGCTTGTCAAAACTACACACTGTCAAATGCGGGTTTGACAAAAGACTCCAGGACTGTGTAATTATAAAGTGAGATGAGAAGATTTTATCAATTAAAAGTCGAGACATTGTAGCAACAGCGGCCCATTATCATGCTTTGTGTTACAAGAACTACACAAGATGCAGGATATATTACCAAGGGAACTGTTTCCTGCTACATGCTGTCTAGCGTGACCAAAAGGATACGTCTATGTATCTATGTATAAGAGGGCTTGGGAAAGGACAGTAACGAGGACAAAACATATGCTGACGAACATTACCAAAAGGTAGAAGCAAAAAGCTTATAAAGAACTTTTTCCAGTACATCCGAACGGTTATCATACCAAATAAGCATATTGTCTTAATCACTTCACTGAAAACCAAATTGGAATCCCTTATGCAGTCCAGTAGGGTTGAACTATTAAAGGAGTCAACTAAAACATATCAGTGTGAACCTGAAATCTGTGCTTGGAGAATCAATTCGTTTTTTCCCAGAGGAAGAGGAAAACTTGCTAGCTATATTCCACACAATGTCACATTGCAAGATATTGTCTTAGAAAATCAAATTTGAAAAGAAAAATTAAAGTTTGAAAAAGAAAATCTGCAATTGTCAACAAGTTCATTGGTCAGAGATTATCACAAATCGATCTCACATAAAGCAAGAGATGAGAACAACTCGATAATCTTACCTTCCTTCTAACGTACACAAAGAATGGTTCATGATACCAGATTAACTTGAATGGTTTCTCATAGGGATACTTACTGGAGATCCTGAAAACAAAGGTCTATATCAAATGGTCAAGATGTTGATTCAGTTGTTTAGTTAGGACATAATTTATGCAGTGTTATGCAGCCAACAGATACATCCTAAATATCTTCTGCTACCGTATGCTGTAAAAGCACTCATTGGTTGTTTTGAAGTTATCTAGATACGTAACAGGTTTGGGCATGGAGTGTCATACTCGCATCTGGACGAAAAAGACACTGCACTGTGTCTCCAGACTAGCAGCTACGATGAATCAATAAGTTCTTCTTCCAGCTTCTATCCAGTTTAGTGTATTTACAAATCTAGATTGAGACACTATAGACAGACTCGGAAGAAACGCTCACAGAAAGAATGGCATCTCACCTGATGCATGGAATTGAAGCATAGCCCAAAGCATATAGGCGACATTTCCACAAGCCTAGTCTCCCAAACATTAAGAAACAAAAGCAAAGAACTGTTTCCACAGAACATCAAGAGCTTGAAGTATATGTTGCTGGGGATGGAGTTGGCCTGTAGCCGCTGATAACCAAAACTACTAATTTACCAGAAACCAAGATAGTAGCATCGATAGCTGTGACAAGAATTTGATTTATGTACTTTCAAGTCAAGCAGATATGCAAAATAAAGATATTCCGAGCTGGACATGGGTCAGTATCAGTAGTGGAAACTTATCAACAATCTTGGTAGATGTTATTGGCTACTTACCTACCATCAACGCACCTGCTACCAGTTTGAATACCGTGTATGAGATTCGTAATCTGTCAGTGCTAATCAGAAGAGAACTGCTATTGCAAACCATCACAGTAGTGATGGGCCAGGCTCTTTTTACGAGAGCGACAGATATCTCCTGGAAACACAAATCGTCTTATGAAACTTTCCACACCATTCGTAATGTCCTATCCATCCTAGGAAATCGTTTTAAGGATTCTGGTCCCAAGGACATATGCATTGAATTAGGAATTGTTGCAGATTGCTCAGTCTCTGGAGTTCTTGGTGTAAACATGTACTCCCGTGCTCTTAGAGTGTACACGTATATCTATGAAACATTATTAAGCCTAGAGTAGATGGAGGTTTTTCGCTATGGATAGAAGAAAACCTTCTGGAAATGATGTCAGATATACACTTCAATTTGGTACAAGTAAAGAATATGGTGGCAGACTTGTGCTAACAGAACTTTGTGTGACGCACAGTCCAACTTTACCAAAGTTGCATAACTTGGAATGACTTCTAAGAACACATTCACGGTGAGCTGTTCATTTTATGTCTTACATGGGCATTGTAGATGATTATTTGCTTGGCCTTCTGCATGATACTGGCGAGGGTAGCTGCGAATTACAGCTCAATGCCATTAGCTCAATGATTCCTTGGTGCTTTCTTATCACAATCTGAATTATGTCAGATACATACCGGCCTACGATATACAATGATCAATCTCCAAACAGACCTTCCTGCTGTGTATGACGCTTTCAAGGCTTGCAAGTTTCCTGTTCAAATCTTTCGCAATAACCCATTTGGGTGAATCCCAGTTGATCAAACCACTTACGTTACAGTGAACAAAAACACACAGAATCCAGGAGGCACAATAAGTTTCAGCCTCAAATCGGGCGCTGTAAAGAGGTACTATGTCAGAGCTGACCATCGGAGTGCATTCTTAGCACAATTGCGAGACATGGTGCAAGAGAACAAATCTGAGCTACACCATGTAGATCTGCAATGGACAACGGTTCAAAAGGATGAAAAGGCTGTATCAGCATTTGTAAGCCTCATACAATACTGGGTAACCCCATTTGTAAGAACCTGGATATTATTAGCATTCCTACTGCAAAAGCAGCGCCTCGGGATATTGCCTTTGACATGATAAAAGCATTTGAGATTGGGGGAAATGTTATGTCAGCTCCAGGGGTGAGAGACTAGAGAAAGACCTACCATAAAAGAAATGTAATGTAGCATATGCAAGAAGAAAGAAGTGAAGCCAAGTGGGAGAGCAATCGTCTTGAAAGCTTAACCTTTTGGTCGCATCATTTTCATGGCGCAAGGGCGCAATCTTCAGATGTTGGATATCCTCTCCAATCCTTTGGGGCATTTGCTATGGGCCCTGGCAACACAAGAGGAGTTGTTGAGATAGACCAACAACGCTGTTTTGGTTAAACAGCTACATAAGAATATAACACTTGCAGAGGGGGTACTAAGAAATCCTGTAATTGTTGTGGATGGAATGAACCTAGTACATCGAAGCCAAGGAGATTACCCGACATTTAGGGATGTGGCTAAATCGGCCTTGACTATGACACTGAGGGATGGAGGTGCGAGTCAGAGAATTTATGTTCTTTATGACACATATCGAGAACGCTCAATTAAGAACAGTGAAGGATCTGTAAGAGACAAGGACTCTGGCTTTGGACATTACAGGGTATCATAGTCTCACATATCCGGAGACAATGGAGGAACTTTCTGAGTCATGTCAACTACACTAATCTCTTTTCTGGTCGATGGATGTACGAAGGGAGAGTATGCACAAACTTTACATGAGACGGTACTATTTACTATTGTCATTGACAAGTACTACAAAATTACATCCGAGGGCAGTGGGTAGGTGTTTGCTCTAAAGGGCATGCAAGCAGAAGCTGATGGGCGCGTACTAGTGCATATAGTGATTATTTCCGAAGATACAGATGTAGTCATCATATTTTTGGAATTCTACGAGAACATTAAGTCCTCATTGTTCCGAAAATGTGGCACTAGAACACGCACAAAGGGTATTGATATTAGACAAAGAGGAACTACTGTGGGTAGCGATTTCTGTAGAGCTCTCATTGGAATGTGCGCACATATCTGATGTGATACTGTGAGTGCATTTGCTGGCAAAGGCAATTCAAATGCTCTGACAATTTTGATCAGCAACACAGAAGTACAAGATACAATCCGTGAGTTGGGCCAGAAGTGGGATCTCTCTCCAAACTTCATGACCAAACTAGAGACATTCACATTCCTTCCTAATGCCTCGAAGGTGTATGTTGTGACAGTTAATGACTTGAGATATCACATGTCTTGTGCAAAGAAAGAAGAGATAGAAAGTAAACTGCCACCATGCAGGGACTGTTTAGTGAAACATGACCAACGTGTAAACTATCAGACTGCAATATGTATGTATGATTACTGTGTGCTGCGGCTGTAGTAGTACAAACATCCTACAGCTGCAATCAGTCCTTCCTCGCTTTTGCCCACTGTGTCTTGTCCTCAGCTAAAATCCTTGGCTTCCTCAGGTCCATTCTTGACTTGAGTGTACCTAATCCTGCTTTCGTGAGGTCACCTCGTAGCATGCTTAGGAGATTTATGCAATGACGTCCTCTTCTGGCTCTGTATTTGCTGGCTCCGAGCAGGGAGAATTCCAAGGCTCTCTGTGCTGGTGGGTCTTCTGGCATCCTTAGCACATGGCCAAACATGGACCATCTTTGCTGGGCGACTTTTACAGACAGCGGCGGCGTATTACACATCTTGTACAGTGCATCGTTGGAAAGTATGCTCTCTGGCCATCGGTGTTCAGTGATGGTGCGTAGGTGTTCGCGGTGGCAGGCGTCAAGTTTGTCTAGAGCTGCCTTTGGAGGTGCCCAGCTGTTACAGTTATACATCATCAAGGATACGCAGGTTGCATTGTATAAATGTAGTCATTTTACCAAGGGCATCTTTGATCTACGAATTCATAGCTTCCAGAAGGACTGGAAAGCTATGTTCCCCATGATGCAGCGTGCAGCAATGTCAGCAGTACTGCAAAGCAGTGAGCACAGGATTTTACTTTTCCTCCATGGTTCGCCGCCACGGAGTGGATCGTCATTTTCTTTAGTTTCATGCTGTGTAGATAGGTATATATGGGTGAACTCTGTTTTGGTTTCATTCAAAAAGAGATTCTCAATTTTTAGTTTGCTTGCAACTATTGAGAGAAGTTCGTCAAAGGTTTTTTTTTCCTCATCTATAAAGTCCACATCGTCGGCATATTCCGTCTCTAGCAGCATGCCCAGTATCTACACCAGGGCTTCCTGACTTCTCAGCATGGACATCTAAGCTCAAGGGTGGCTACCTCTTGACGCGAACAGTGTGGGAACAATGTTACCAGACATTCAGCGAGCACGGAATGCGGACATTCACCGACTGGCTGCGACACTACAACAACCTGGACGTCAGTCCATTCATCGAAGCCCTAGATCAGATGCGGGAGTTCTACACAGAACGAAAAATAGACATCCTCAAAGATGCGGTGTCTCTCCCAGGTGTGTCACTGCAGTACCTCCTACATGGAACCGCTCAGCACATGCCGGATGTTAGCCTCTACTCTCTGGACAAGGAGGCCTACGAGATGCTGAAGGATGCGGTTGATGGAGGGCCCAGCATCGTGTTCACCAGATACCACGAGGCAGGTGTGACACGTCTACTCGGCTATGACGCAAATGCTCTGTACCTGTCAATGATGGCCAAAGAGATGCCCTGTGGTAAGTAGACAGTGCACCGTTGGTCCAGTGCCAGTGGTGTAGCCCGCTTTAAGGAGGAGCTCCTAGCAGACCGCTGGTTTGGATTTGCTGATGTGGATATAGAGGTCCCTAAGACTCTGTGGGCAAAGTTCGAGGAAATGCCCCTGCTCTACTATAACCGCGAGATCCCGGTAGGGGCTGTCTGTTCTGAGATGCAGACATATCTAGAGTGTACATGGCAGAAGTGACCCACCACCCAGAAGCTGGTCGGCACCCTCTCTGGCAAGAAGTGGCTGCTGTACGCACCGACACTCAAGTGGTATATAACCCATGGCCTAGAGATCACTGCTGTATACTGCACCATAGACTATGAGGCCAAGCGCCCATTCGAGTGGTTCGTAGAGAATGTTATGGAGGCCCGCCGCTCGGGAGATGTAGATAAGAGCAAAGCGCTCTTGGCAGCTCTCTTCAAACTCCTCGGCAACAGTGCCTACTGGAAGCTCATCGAGGCCCTAGAACGCCATAGCAACACCAGCTTCACGAAGGATGAACACATGGTAGATAAGGCCCTGCGTAGTGCATGGTTCGAAGATCTTGAGGAGATCGGTGAGTCATACGAGCTCCAGAGTCACAAGCTGAGAATCACTATTCGAAGGCCCTTCTAGGTGAGGATAGCCGTTTATGAGCTCGCGAAGCTGCGAATGCTGGAGTTCTACTATGACTTCCTCGATCACTACGTAGCTCGTGACAGCTTTGAGTACATGCAGATGGACACTAACTCAGCGTATATCGCTATAGCAGGCTCCAACCTCGACGACGTCATTCGTCCTGAGATGCGAGCAGAGTACCAGGCTCATAAGCGGGACTGGCTAGCTTGGGACGAATGGTCTGGATGGACTCCGGGACTGTTCAAGCTCGAGTTCGAAGGCTCTCGTGGCATCGCTCTCTGCTCCAAATGCTACTACGTGGAGAGTGCAGCTGCAAGTAAGGGCTCGGCTAAGGGAATGTCCAAGCGGCAGAATGAGGTCTCTTGGCAGAGGTTCTACAGTGCCCTACATGGCGGGGTGGACAGAGCTAAAAACTTAGGCCTATGCATGCACAATCAGGGTATGGTGACGTATGCGCAGAAAAAACTCGGACTCTCTGCTTACTATGATAAGCGTCATGTGCTGCCAGATGGGGTCCATACCGAGCCTATCGAGTATCATGATAGCACCCTAGGGGGTGGTAGCTGTGTATCTTCAGGGACTAGCTGAAGCTCTTCTACGACAAATGGTCGCCCAGGCACTCCGTGATGGCGTGCCAGATAGTACAGTGTAGGCCGCCCCTCTGCCCTCCACATACCTGTTAAGCCTGTGAACATCTATCGACCAGTTAGGATCTGTTGCACGCCGTCGACCGCCTTCTAGCTCACCAGGCTCATACAGGTACCGAACCAGAGCATCAGGTGGTAGGCACTCCTCTCCCTTGTTCGCTCCTCTAGCGCTGTGACCAGCAGAGTGTCTGATAGACTCTACTGGCTTCTTCCCAATTAGCCTGGTAACCTCGCATTGGATCTCTCCAGGCAGCCCTCTCACCCATACTCTAGAACGTTCACTCAGTGCGGCCATTTCCTGGGCATATTGGTGTGGGAACAGTCTCTCTGCCAGTGTCCGATTCCACTGCTCAACGATAGCCTGGGCACGGTGATGCCCTACCTCACCTCGCCTAACTGCCACACAATGTTTTGACATGAGGGCTGCAGTCTCCCCTCTGAACTCCTTACCCTCATCCACCTGCAATAATTCCGGCCACTGGAGGGGATTTTCTGAAGCCTCGTAGACACCCTGGAATGCCTGGGCCACCTGGCCAGCTGACTTGTCTGTGAGGGGTACTGTAGCCTTGTACCTGCTGGCGACATCGACGATGGTGAAGGCATACGTGTAGGTCTTACGACCAACCGAGTCATGTGGAAGGAATGGAACATCTGCCTGGTGAACTCTGTTTGGGACAGTTTCCTCGAAATGGGCATGCCTGATGTGCCGTGAACTAGGTCTGTATATCTGCCACATCGCCTGGCGGCTGAGCCACTGGCTAACAGTCTCCATTGTGAAGTTGTGGCCCTTGCGACCTGCTGCCTCGAGTAGTTGAGCGGGCTCACGGTAATGCCCACCGGGCTGATAGTAGAGTTCCTCAAGAAAGACGGTTGATAAACTCCCGGATTTCATCACTGACGTCCACTCCCGTCCTGTCACGCACGGCCAGGGTGAACTCTAAACAGACGAACAGATGGCCGTCATTCATTCGACCATCACTGAAGACCTCCTCAAACACCTCCATACACTGGCATCTAATCTCTGCTGGATCCTCACTGAACAGTAGTTTGCCGACCAACCCTCGGAAGTTAAGGGACTTGACCAGGTCATACAGAGATGCCATCCTTATATAGTATGGCTTAAATGTTCAGTGGCCCAGATGGCTGCGAGCGCTATGGCAACATACAGTGGCCAAAGGCCTGTGACTCTGAAGAACGTACCTACTCCTGAGGCGATGGATGGTATGGCTTCAGAAATCTTCTCCACCCCATGGAGAGCATTGTTGCCAGCGGACTGATAGAACCTTTTATGTAAGTGTGATAGATTCCTTTTGCTCTGTGCACTAGCCTGCGGGATTTAAGCGCAGTCTCCGTTACATCATCATACTCACCCGCGGTCTCCACTACATCGTAGTAGTCTGTACCATAATCCTCCTCATCATAGTCCTCCTCATAGTCCTCGTCATCTATATCCTCGACTGGATCTTCATAAGCATATGGTTCATACATACCCGTCACTGGGGGATAGCTATATAGTAGCTTTAAATTGTAGTCTATAGCATGGCATCCGCAATCTTGAATGCGTGCATGTTTGCCTTAGCGAACTGGGGACTCAGCTTCGCCGACAAGAAGGCAGCAGAGGTCGAGCATGAGCGTCATAACCGGGCAATGGAGAAGCTATCTAAGGAGAAGCTTGAGTACAGCAAAGCCCTCGAGCATATGCGTGAGGGAGGCACGCCGACGCCAACTCCGAGCTCAGGCCAACCAGAGCGTCAAAGAGGCAGATGAGAGTCTCGATGAGTACAATGAGGCTGTAACGATATATGAGCCAACGCTCGACTATGAAGCATCGACAGGTCAGAAGACAGCAGAGCTTATAGTAGTGGTGGCAGCTGCAGTGGTGACGACAGGAGTCGTGCTCTATGCACGCTCAAGCTGAATACCTGATGTGTTCGACATGCATACCTTAGCATAGCCAAAGTAAAGTACCGTCACACCTAATGAGCGAGTCCCAGCTATGAGGTTTCCGATGTTGAAGCTGAGCCGGTTGCACTGATTAGGTGGGATGTTCCTGCCCCCGATGTGGTGACGGCCCTCGACTAGAGGTCATTGCATTCACTGGTTAGTCGCAGAAGTGACTGTAGAGTTGGCAGTCAGCCAGCTCGTGTACCTCACCAAGAACATTGATCCCAGCAACCACAAGCTTGAAGTCGTCTAGCTTATCCACCTGCTGGATCGCTCCTCCCTTCTGAACCAGGACCGCAACAGCAACACAGTCCGATGCATCACGATGCAATGTCAGCTCTACCCGTTGGTTAGCTGTGGCTTGGACCTGCTGGTGTTCTCGCTCCACATGCACGATCCGCTGTTTGGAACGTGTTTGCTTCAGTTCCTGGTCATTCTCGTCATGCCAAACATGAAGTCTTGGAACATTCATCATCGCATCTGCGAGCTGCTCAGTGTACACCCGAAGGAACAGCGTATCCTGCATGGCAGCCGGATTCACGTGTGTGTTCTCGAAGAGGGGTAAGAGTGGAACTGCCACAGGCTTCTCGACACCTGCCCGTAGTTCGAATTCCGTGAACCCCTCATTGCACCCCACAGCGTAGTACCCCTTTCCCTTCGCATAGAAGGTTGGTCCATGAGCCAGCGGACCTAGGACTCGGTACTCATCGTTCACATAGGTGGTGTCCACGGTGCTGTTGATCTGCACGATCTCCCACCTGTTCAGAACCTGCGGGAGCTCTACCGTCTGTTATGTTGTGCTCTGAAGCTGAACTCGAGTGTCATGCTCTTGATCTCGTGAATCTGTGCCGAGATTGCAAAGTCAATGTACTTCCCAGCAGTGGACAATGGGTTCTCATCATGTATACTGGGTCGATTGACCATCAGGCAGCCCTTCCGAGGATCAGTGCGGTGCGATGTCGCAGGTTCAATGGGCCCCCATCTGGATGTTGCACATACTGCAGCATGTTTAAGGTCTGGGTATATAGAGGGTTAAATGGCTGCTATGTTTGTTAAAGTTCTCCAGCAGATTATCAATAGGCAGCAGGACAAGTCGGCACGACAGCCATGGCATGCACCGTCCCACTGTGACAGGGTCCGAGGACTGCTTTGTAACATCAACATTATCCATGAGCGAGCCAAGGTCACACCTCCGTCTGATGCGGAGATACTGGCTGCCATAGGAGAAGGAGCGCCAGCTCGTAGTACAAAAGAACTCCTGACTCGGATACTCTACCGGAAATTTGACAGCACCCAGGGCAGGACACTCGACCTACCTGTGGCCCAAACCAACAGTCCTGTGATTCTAGCCCTCCAAAAGGCGAGGGTCGACCCCAAAGATCTACTAACAGTCGGGAAGTTGGCTGCCGTATTTAGCCTCCATAGCCAGGAAGCGCGAGAGATGCTGGATAGCCTCCAGTCTGGAGCAAATAACTACTTCAGGGAGGAGGTCAGTGCCGCTGTAGCGGAGAGCCATGACACCGGTCATGCAGAAGGTACTCAGGAGGGGTTCACTGTTGGCCACAAGGAGGCTGTTGAGCACAGCTTCAACGAAGAAGGGCGCAGGAGACCGGCCAGTGATCTGGCAGCATTTCTGAAATTTCCAGATAACTACCAGGACTACCTCATCAAATCTGCTCGCAAGTCAGATGCTCATCATGCATGGACAAAGTGGAACTTCCGTGTGAGGTTCCAGAAGAAGAGAGTCCTACCATCTAACCCTCAGTGGATAGAGTTTAAGCGACAGGCTTCTGACAAAGTTCCTCAAGCTTCTGACGAAGTTGCTCAAGCTTCTGACGAAGTTCCTCAAGCATCTGACAAAGTAGCAGAGACTGCAGATGAAGTAGCGGAGACCACGCAGCCTTGAAAAAAGTTGTGACAGCTGCGACAGTCTGTCAGCGATGACGCGTAGAGTAGGCTAGTTTCCTGGCTGGATTCAGCTTGTAGGGGAAGGTCTGTGGCTTTTCCAGAGATGGCTTGAAATGTGACAGCCCACCTGTCTCCTTGTTGCTGAAGATGAAGCGGTACAGCTCAGCTGCCCTCTGTATACCTGTGATAAAGTCTCCTTGAGGGTTAGGCTGTTGTATATGGTCTCGAGCAGGGCACGTCCACACTTGGAGCTGAAGTATAGCAACCGGGCAATGTGGCAGATGTCTAGTGAGATCTCGCGGGTGTACTTCTGAAAGAGGATGAAGACAGTTGTCTTTGTGTGCCGGATGCACCTGGTGATGTTGCTGAGATAGGTGACTGTCTTCTGGTCCATTGCAGGGTCATCGATAACTAGAACAAGTGGCTCTGTCAGTCGGACTTCCAGCAGCTTCTCCATCAGTGCTTACAGGTTCTACATCTTGGTGATTGGGCCATTGTACCATTGATCATTACGGTCAACTGCCACAGCAGCAGAGTCAGACACCAGAAGGATGTATTGAGAGTGTAGATGTTCGGCCAGGAGAGCCCGCAGCAAGATGTTTTTCCCGTATCCTGAGGGGGCAATGATCAGCACGACCTGGCCAGCATCGGCCGGCCTACTGTCGAATGGTACAGAAATGCATGTGGAGGATGGTTAGCACTTGGTCGGCGGTAGCCTCGTCTATATCTGGGAGACTAAACGGCAGTACTTCCTGCACCAGCTCTTTCGCCTGCAGAGTGGGGAATCAGGCACCTCCGGCGGATATGAAGGATGCGATGGATGCGTCAAGCATGAAATCCCAGCAGCAGCTGAGAAGATAGCGTAGAGGGCCTGTGTCAGCACCCACAGTGTCTAGCACATCCAGTATCTGTATGATACATGCACGGGAAGTCATGACTATCCTGTTGTCTTAAACAGCAAACCAAAGAACCCTGACTTCTTCACCTCTGGTAGCTGGAGGCTGGCGGTAACACCTTTTTTGCCATCGACAGTGGTATTGCTCAGGCCGATGGTGCCTACCCTGAGATTCTCTCCGTCTTGCTGGAAAGAGCTCCGTGGTTTCAGGAGATCCTTAATCAGGTATTGTGCATAGGACTCGGCCATAACCTTGATGGCACCAGCCTCGTCAACTCCGAGCATACCTCGCATCGTTGCCCTGTCTTTGATACCCATCCCCTTGTATACAGTCTTGGCCCTGTTAATGGTTGATTGTCCTACTGTATCAGTGTTCCCGATGAGATCTCGGGCTATGATGGTACCTCGGATCTCCCGTGGGTCTCCCTTCTCATCAAAGTCTAGGAAGGAGATAGGGGCAACAGTGTCCTCTGAACCGAGGCGTGCCTCGCCCAAGTGAGCAAGATCGCCTAGCTCTTTGCTTTCTAGGTCTGTGAGTGACAGAGTCATAGTCATATACAGATGGCTTAAACCTACTAGTCATAACCCCCGTGAAATAGTTGGGCATAGGAGGACCATGCAGTCGGCCAAGGGAATAGGTAGCAGTGCTCGGGGTACTGGCCCTCCCTGCATGGGCACGCATTGTGGCCAGTCCACCATTCCCGGGCATTGGTGATCCTCAGTCTGCGTGCTCGACTATGGGCTACACACCACCATCCAGCACGTCATGCCTCATATGCTGCAGGGGTCTCATGATCCATCTCTCACTATTCAGAGGGGTTAAACGTATGCGACGATGATCTCAGCCAATGCACTTGTTGCTAGCCCTAGAACCGCGACCTCCATTAGTGTAACACGTTCACCCATGTTCTTGGCAGCAACAGTGTAGGAGGCACCACTGAGGGCGATCTTTGGGATTGGGTGAGTTATTCTGAGACAATTCCCAGCCACCCCACTCACTACTGTAGCGAGGACAGCCGCAGTGGCGGCAGAAAGAACCTCATTTCCCCCTGTCATCTTCACCACGGCCACATTCGCCGCCACGTTACTGGCGACATGGACTGCCAGAGGTTTTGCTTTGGTCAGTAACTTCTGTGTCTTGGTTCACAGCAGGTTCTCCACCTTCTGAAGACTCGCCTGGCTCTTGGGCATTTGCTTTACGATCTGTACCATTGACGTCATTGTTTAAGCACTGAGTATACAACGCTGTTAAATGCCTGTGTCCCCTGTCGAGAGATCTAATAAGATCTTTCCAGTCTGCATCTGCCAGGTGGCTGAGTTGGTACACAGGAATATTCATCTCTTTATTGGGACATCTTAATAGACATCTTAAACATGTCTGGACTAATGCTATGCGAGAAGTACTATGAGGTCTTCCGGAGGGAGTTGAAGGACTACAAGAAGAAGACACAAGGTGAGCTCGCTCAGCTCACTGGTGCTGAGCTGGCAGAGGAACTGACAGCCGTGAAGCCCTATCTAGGATTTGGTAAGGGGCAGATCTGCTTCCTCGAATACCTTATCATGGGTGGGAGTATCGTCGAGCAGCTCCTGCGAGCTAAAGGTTTCTAGAAGGATCGGGACTATCTGTCAGATGTGTTCCAGCAGTTGCAGACCTCCATGGCCTCACCTGACTCAGAGCTGAACAAGGCTCTGCGATACTACAAGCTGGAAAAAGGATGCACTGTGGAACCATCCAGCCATTGCATGTGCAAGTTGGCAGCGTATCTAGGGGCTGTAGGGCAGGCCAAGCTGGTTCAGTGTCTCACTATGGTCCCCACTGCTACTGTAGAGAGTCAGGATAGTCTTATAGCTGATTTGCTAGCGGCGGAGTAGGCTGATCCCGAGCGCCACTATAGCTAGGCCTGACAACACTCGTAGAGCTACCACGGGAAGCGGTGTTGTGTTGACTGGCTGCAGTGTCTGGGTCGGAGCTGCCATGGGAAGCGTCATGTCGACTGGCTGCAGTGTCAGGCTCGGAGCGACTGTATGGCCCGTACTATGCGTAGGTGCGTTGATAGTAGTGTTGAAGCCGAAGTGGACACCGGGGGAACTCCCCTCGACTATCATGTTGTTATAGCCCCTGACTTGGAGGTCCTCGATGTTCACGATCATGTTGCTCGGAATCAACCATATGTGTGGTGAAATAGCAATGTCAAGTTTGCGACGGGCCTTCTGCAACCCCTGCTGGAACTTAGCAATATGACTACTGGGGTCTGCCACGATGATCATATCCTCAACGAGACTGATGAACATGGCCTGGACCTCTGCTCCGCTGACACCATCTATGGAATGATGCAGCTTGGTCTGTGCTGTAAGGCAGCAGTAGCACAGTGCTTCCAGGGACTGGTTGATCTGAATGATCCCTGCTGGTGTGAGGCCTAAGGCGGTGTGTGGGACAAAGTACTTCCACAAATCTGGATAGTCCTGCCGCAAGCCAGTGATGTGCATATTTTGCACCAGCGCTCCAGGGTCGGAGTCTGGATTGAATCAGAATGTCGCTGTCTTCCGGCAGCCTACTCGTCGGGGTGTTCAATAGGGGAATCTTGAGTAGTCATGTCTCGAGTCACCGTACATAACCCCTAGGGCGCTGTTGTCACCACCATGCCACCGATAGTCTGGGTGAGCACTGAACTCTCTCTCTGTAGTCTGCTGGCTGCTGAGACGCTATGACTGTTGAGCTGTGGGTCGAAGTCGTTTGTATCAGGAAGGCTTGCACCCAGCTCATGGAGGATTCGTCGCACCGTGAAGTACACGTGGAATCTGAGACAGCTGGAGATAAGCACAGCTTCAGGAGTACCAGAATAGGAGTGAAGCAGGGTGGAACTTACTCCACATCCTGCCGTGGCACACCACACGGCAAAGTTCAGCTGCTGATTCTAGTTTGAGAGGCTTGGAGCAGCCATCCAATTATGAGCTTACTTTGTATCCTTGATGGTGATGGGACGGTTGGTCAGTGGTCGTGGGTTGATGGAGAAGCTGGTTTGGGACCATCCATCCACTGTGATGGAGAACGGTGTTAGCTCTGGTATATCATCCAGTAGACCTCTCAGGCAAGTCAAGGGTATACCCGGAGGGGCGGTTGGCTCTGGATGACGGTCGTGATGCTCAGTGGGAAGGCCATCTATGCTGGTGTTCTTAAAGCTACCGTACAGGCATCACACTATTTGTAGTCGTCTCGACTCTATAGACCGGCGGGGTGACCTCACCATAACATCTCGTTTTTTAGCTCCTCCATATCAACCCGCCCGCTGGAGCTTTTGAGGTATTGTTGTCGCACTTTAAGTTTCTCCATGTGGTACAGGGCCTGGACCTTCAATATATGGTGGTACTCTTCATCGGTGACCTGGCCATCCTCGAGAGCTTTGCTGACAGACTCGTCGATTGTCCATAGCATACTCTGTGCCAGTGTCACGTACTTAGCATGCTTCTCCAGCCTCCTTGTGATCTGCCACTGCCCCACCCCCAAGACAGCGCCGGCTAGTGTCACGCCAACCAGCGGGATGGCGACGAGGTAAAACCACCCATGTGGCGAGAGTGGCCACAGCTGCCACACCAGCACTGGCTCCAATCACACCCACAGCAGTGGTTGTACGCACGAGGACGTTGTATGCTATCTTATATCGCGCGTTCTGCCATACTTTTCTGCCTCATGGACGAGATTCTGCCTGATGGTATCTATCTGCTGGAGTCGCCAGCCGTGGATTGTGCCACCCTCGTCAGCAGTCAGGGAAGGGTATAGTTCCGGTTGCTTCCGCCACTCTGATTTTGCCATAGTATATATGCAGGCTTAAACTGGCGTCACCTGCAGAATCTGCTCATGAGTCATAGAAGGGTTCATTTTGGAGAGCCCGGCGAACCATACCAGCTTGCGGGTGTTGAGACAGACGTCTCTTAGACAGTGGTCATCCAGCACCATGTCGGGTGCCAGTAGCTTTCTGAGACGTGACATCTGGAACTTCACATTATCACCAAGATAGTAGGTCCGCCGCTGGAGGGCTTTCTTGGTCTTACACCTCTGTGCCATCTCCTCTTCCCACTGTATGACCTCTGGCTCATCCTCGTCTGAGACGACACCTGGCTCATCCTCGTCTGTGAAGACATCTGGCTCATCGTCGTATGTGAAGACATCTGGCTCATCGCCGTTTGTCAAGACTCCTGCATCCTGCTTACTCTTCTTCAGGAGATGACCTCACTGTCCCTTCGCCTCCTTGCAATGCTCGCGTTCTGTTGATACCGGCTCTCCTGCTGTAGTCGCTCTCCTTCTTGTTGCAGTGTGAGCATCTGTTCGTTTTGTGCAGGGGTCATGAAGCGGCAACCCTCTTTCAGCATCTCGGCAAAGGTCAGATATTCCTGGTATGATATCATGTTGTCGTAAGGTCAAGGAGTAATAAGAGTGTAAACTCTAAATGGCCGTCTGATATTCCATCCGTGCTGGTATATATATTAATGGAGGGGCTGTCAAATAGGGGATTTACAGGTGTGAACAGCTAGGACTGATAGCTTTCCATAGGTTGCTGTTGGCACCTGGGAGATACTCTATCACGTCCCGGCCAACTTCTACCAGTGAGCTGCTGTGTGCACTGCCCGGAGGTTGATGTAGCACATTGGCATCTATGTATGTTGTGCCCTGGTGGGGCACCTCGAAGAGGACCCATTCTACACGGTACTTTACCACCCGTCTCCCCTCTAGGGAGGGCGAGATTACGTTCTCAGCACCGGAGAGCAGCAGTCGGACAATCGCCATGGTTATATGTCTCGTTTAAACCCCTCCTATAGCGTGCTATGGAACCCGTATTTTCTCACTCGACTGGTCTTGCTGACCTCGCAGATGTGTACGCAGTTGATGATGCCAAGGTAGAAGCGAGCGATGGCAAGTCATTCGCCCTACAGTACGAAGCAAGCTCAAAGGAATTCTTCCTCCGCCCCATTGGTGGTGATGGGGGTGGAGCTTCTCACAGACCTCAAGGATGTGATAAAGGTGCGCCTGGGTTGCAACATAGATGGCCACAATATCATGTTTCGGTATGATTTCCCGAAGCGTAAGTACATCCTTGAGCCGTTGATTGAGCTCTCGGATACAGAGGTGGCAGACATCAACACCCTAAATAGCGACCTCCGCTTTCATCTGGTCAAACCCTATTCGAGCGGTGCCCCGGCAATGGCCCGTGATGGCCTGCTATTGACCCTGGCAAAAAACCTGCAGTTCATATTTGAGAAGAATGAAGTGTGGTACCGCGCTGGACCTGGGGTGACTGACAAACATGGCTGCCCATATATAGGCCTCCCTCACTCATTGACATAGAGGTTACTTCCCTCTCCACTGTTGTGAAAAAGGATGGGACAGGTCGAAAGCTCTACAATCGGGGATCATCCTTCCTCACCTACATAGGTGAAGGTGTCTCCCTGACGAGGGTGGGTCACCGGATCGGGGTTACAGGTGGAAAGCTCCTGCTGCGTCGTCCATTCGATGGACCAGAAGAAGCTGTTAATCTCCAGGAGGGCACCCTATAGGTAGATGGGATGTCACATGTCTCCAAAGTCAAGGGTGCTGTTAAACTGCTTCAGCGAGTTGGACTCACTAGCCCGCAAACGACTCATATAATCCTAGAGATACGTTTCTTAGCCAACGGCAGAGTGAAGCAGCCAGCCCCTGCCCCTGAGGGGATGAAGATCACTATCGATCAGGATGGAACAGGGCTCGATCTGGCACAGATATTTCTTGAGGGGTTCACTCTGTTCAGTTTAACTCTTCATATATAGCCATGATTCTCATCATACTGCTCGTGCTGGCGTCTACAGCAGTGGCATAGGGCGCTGAGACTGCCATGATATTGGATGCCAAGTGGGCCCACTTCCGGGATGACCCCCAGTACAATCCTTGGGTCGACCCCTTGCGGAGAAACATTTACGACCGCTTTCATCCACGTAAAGAGATCAAGTCTGTCTGCCACTTCTATGGGGTGGAGAGGGTAGGCCGTGGTTGTCTGCTGGAGACCCCTGCTCAGCACCAGATTCTCTGCGTAACATGTGAACATGCCAGAGTCTGTCGTGGTTCCCATGCTAATCACTTTAGCCTCCTCCCAGGTGAGCGTTGGCAAGGTAGATGGAAGCCCCTATGGGTGGTCCCATCATGCCGATGCGACTCTGGCAGAGACTACGTGTTTGTCTGAGCCTGCACAGAATAGAGAGAGGCCGGCCACTGGCCAGTATCCAGAGGAGGTTCTCCCGGACAGTGGGGTCCGCACAGGAGTTTTATTTTCCATGTCAGCAACTCCCATCTCGACCACGAACATCACATGTCTCAAATTCCTATGCCCCAGGGATTGAGAGGGCGGTGGGGGCCGCGGATCGCCGAACGGCGGCCAGTTGAGGGTGGTGGTATCATTTTACTACCGACACTACTACTGGTTTGGTCTTGTGGAGTTCTCCCGCACGGATTTCAATGCAGCAGCCAGGTAATAGGTGATGAGCACAGGGGATAGACCATCTCCCTGTGGGGAGCCGATTGATGTTTCAAACTCTACAGATTTCACTGACTTGACTCGTACTCTCAGCTTGGTGTCTGCAAGCAGTAGTCTCACTAGTCGTAGCTCATCTTCATTGCAACTCGCCTGGCGTAGTACATCTAGGATCTGTGAGCGTTTAATTGTGTCGAAGGCTCGTGACATATCAATACCCATTTTGTGGAAATCCTAGTGTTTGGAAATGACTACTGATACAAGCATGCGTTGAGCCCATACAATGTCTGCGCAGCTGCGTCCACGTTTGAAGCCACTTTGACATGATCCGGTGAAGTCATCGATCTTGTCTCGGATGTGGCACAGAGTAACATTGGATAGGATTTTTCATATGCTGTTAAGGAGTACAATGGGCCGCAGATTAGCTGTGAGCCAGGTTGTTTCTTGGGCTTGGGTAGCGCGATAAAGATGCCTTGGCCTACAGCGTTGATGGGAAGATGGTGCATAAAAGCTGAATTGATTATGTGTGTTATCGGTTTTGAGATAATGTCACTTGCATATTTGAGTAGTTCATTGCTCATGCCATCAGGTCCAGATGCACATCCATTTTTCAGTGATTTAAGTGCCTTCTCAGCCTCTGCTGTATTAATTGGTGCTAGTAATGGCCTGGGGTCTCCTGATAATGGGTGCAATGGCTCATCATCATGGTCAGTAAACTGTTCCTTGAACCATTCTCGAATTGCCTCGGCTTTGCCCTGGTTAGTCCCGATAAAGTATCCTTCAGTGTTGTGTACTGCATACTGCAATATGGAGAGAGTGTTTGGAGCATGATCCACAGACCCAAAATCATGCTGATAGTGGATGAGCATTAGGAAAAGAAGAAGTATTTGAGCAGTTGGTTGAACACTGGGTCGAAGTCCAACCAGCACCAGAGGCTATCCTGGATCTACTAGTTTGACAAATGGGCTTATATACATGTGTAAAATCCAAGATTGTAACAACCAGGAATCAAGTACAGACAATGGTGAAGGTGTAGCTGTGGACGAGTTAGAAGATGAGTATGATTATTAAGTCGATGATGAGCAATTAACACTACTTCAACTCGGGATATTAAAGCAGGGCATAGCTTGTAGCCAGTAAGGCATGTCCAGTATGTGTTCACTGGTAAAGTGTTAAATCATTCATTGGCGATCGCATTGATTGTATCATAAATATCAGCATGCCCCAAATCTTGCTAATCAATGCCATCTTGGTGGGGTTTCGAAGGCTCACAGTGATTTTGACCCAGTATACACCCCTAAACATGGACATATGCATACATTTGTGAAGAGCGAAGAGATGGTTTGCGCAATGCTGTGTAACGGTAGAGCCAAATATAGAGAGTTGGCATACATCAAACACAAATTATGAATACTACAAATTACCTCATGTCACATGTTCAGCAAAACAGCAACATGATTCTGCAACCATGAATTGTCCTGTAATTGCACACACTTACACTTGTTTAAAACAATCTTCGCACAAGGGTAATTTTGTAAATACGATTTATGTATACAAACGATGCGAAATTGGATTTCTCTTGAATAAATTAGAAATATGCCAGTTCGCTTTAGTGCAGATGCACGTCTCACTATCTGGTTACCATAGCAAAAGATTTCACTACCCTATCCTTTGGAATATACTTTATACAAGCATTATAAATAATGACAACCCCTCTCCACCACCCCTCCTCTTCTCGCAAAATTGATTGCAACATAGCCAATTTGGTGGTAGGGTTACAAAAGGGAAAGTACAGTAAGCTGCGAGTGCTTCAATGTTATCACATATTTTCTATTCCCAGTGATGTAGACACTGCCAAAAAATACTATACGCCTTGTCCCCCAACCCCAGCCCTCGCCCATACCCCTCCCCGTGGTACCGATGGTCAAAATTTTAGGCCCTGGCACATTGACCATAATATTAACGAAGGGGAATGCTTCATCGAAATGTTCCGGTATGCTCTGACACTCAACCCGTCATTGACGAATTATGTGTGTACAATACAGCTCATAAATATGTGATCATATTTCCAATACAAAATCAGAAACGTGTTTGTTAACCAGTAAGAAATGTGCTGTTGAATATGTTGAATAGAATTGGATTGGAAGTTAGGCAGAAATGTCTTCCAGTCCAATTATGTTTAAAGCACTTAAATAACGGTACGCTTTATTTTGTTTTAGAAACATACCACGTTATTTCTGAGCAGTACTTTACACGTGACCTTGTCCATAATGTAGGCTCGCCTATCTGTCAGACTGAAAGGTGGTTCATCATTAACAGGGGTATTTTTCTGACAATATCATAGTATTGGCCTTTTAACCTTTATTGATCAGAAATGACAAATCGTTTTAATATTCGATTGAATAACCTTTTAACACTCATATCAGCCAGTCATTCTAGTGGTAAATTTTCAAAAATAGTCTTCTCTTGGTCTGCAAATGGACTTTTTCAAGGAGAAAATTGAATTTTCTTGAACAAATTCGAGAGATAAAGGGCTAACAGCTATCAGTTTATTTAGTTTCAGAATATTCAACAACTTTCCTGTATAATTATCTTAAAACGAAGACACTGATAATTCAAGGAGTGGCGGGTTAGTGATGCTTTTCTGACTCACTTTTAGAACAAGCTTTGTTTGCGCTCTGGCCAAAACAATATGCTTTTATGACGTGACGTGTGTACCATTGATGCTGTATAACTGTAAAAGCTGGGCAGCTCCGATGGCAGTTCTAGATACGCTTGATTCCTGTCACCGCAAACATCGCAGTATTATAACCCAACATCTCTGGCTGGCCAGTACAACCAACAACTCGCTAGTTACCTGTTATACTCGATCACCCGCCTGATGTGGTCAATGCTAAATTTACGTATATGTGTATAGTAACTCGAGTTTGATGAAATTACACGATCCCTCTGTTGTCAATGTTCGCTACTCCAAATCATATCGGATGTGCTTTCACATAGACATTGTTTTACGTCCTAGCGTACACAAATGTCCATTTTCATCTGATTGATATTTCGAAGAGGTTAACACAGATATATGCAGACTCCAAACGCTCTGCAATGGGATGTCTAAGCTCATGCGGAAATGAGTACCAAATAACTATAATCAACCGCCTAGTGTTCGTGTGGGCGTAGTAGGCCTAAATGCGCAGGATCACTTAACAAACGAACTGACAACGATTCATGAATCGAAGTTGAATTATGTTTCCAGGAACAATTTAATGATAGTGATATGCAGTGTTCTTCGGCTGCAATTGTTTGAAAACATCCTGCAGCTGTAATCAGTCCTGCGACCTCTCCGGCCACTGTTTCTTGTCCACAACTAGTATCCTTCGTCCCCACAGGTTCTTCTTGGACGTCAGAGTTGCCCGTTCGGCTTCTTTTAGATTGGTCGATAGCACACTTAGCAGGTGTGTGTAATGACGTCATCTATGAGCTGTGTAGATGCTGGCAGCGAGTACAGCAAATTCCAAGTGAAGTGATGTCTTGTGGCATTCACAGAACATGGCCAAACATATGCCATCTTTGTTGGCTCACCTTCACTGACAGTGAGACTGTATTGCGCATTTTGTATAGTGCATCCATGGAGGTTGTATGATGTTGGGTGATATTACGGAGGTGTTGTTCGCATCAAGTGGCATTGCAATTGAGATTTTGATAATTGAGTGTGCAAATGGATAAAATCGATTCATACAATTTGCGTGGAACTAAGCTAAAAAGGATGTGGCATGGCTAGAAATTTGGAAATTATAAATTTACCAAAGACGTAAAATTCCGACATTTGGAAGTGGAGGATCTTACGGCAAACGACATATTCCGTTTATTACGTCAGATGCTTGCGTGACAGGTCGCATCCATCCATTGTCGTCTGCTATTTTGCAAAAGCATACATCATGACTACAACGTGGTATACTTTTCTCAATGGTGTGTGTAACTTAGTCTTCCGTATGATTAAGCATGTGTCGCGACATGGCAAACCATTAAATGACGCGTAAAATGTTTCATAATCTTTGTTTTCGAAAGTATGTAACATTGCCAAATAATTTCATGTACATTTGTTCCTTTCTACGAATCTGATCTGCGGTGATTAAAGAGGAATACTATACAAAGCGAACATCAAACGAGGAATGAATGGTTTTCAGAGTCAGCACCAAACAATATCCCATCCGAGCACTAACATATGGCATCAGTTTCTTAAGTCTATGTATAAATCTAACGAGTGGTTTAGCTAGTGAGTTACATGCTCCTTAAACTCATAATAAGACGGGTCATGTATGCATATCCTGAATTGGGTGGTATTGGAATACGTCGTGGATTCACAGATCGACGACTCAGATATCAATTGAACCACATGTATATTGGGTAAACAGAATGATAACAAAGAATCGTGTAGCATGACTCGTTGTCAGTTGATGAAGGCATTCGTTCTGTTACTCAAGCATCTGCCGTTAAAATAAAATACGCGACCTCCTGGCTGATGTCGCAATAACCAGAAAAAGTGTGTATGGGCCAAGATCCGGCAGGCTCCAAAAAGTTGTATAGAGATTTTAGAAATTAAGACTGGGATGCTCTTCTATGCGCCACGACACGGTGAATCGGAGTTCATATCCGTTGCCATGTAAATAGTTACGCCTAGAATAACCCTCCTAAAGTTGTTGGCTGTGAGTAGAGCAAATTCCAAGGCTTTCTGCGCAGAGGTGTCTTGCGGTATTGGCAGAACATAGGCAGATATAGAGCATCTTTGTTGGTCTACCGTCACTGGCAGCGGGACTGTATTGCACACATCGTATAAAACTTCGTTGGAGATTATACTGTCCGTCCAGCGATGTTGGATTATAGTAAGGTGTTTGCGGTGACAGGCATCAAATTTATCTAAGCCTGCCTCAGAGCTGCTCAGTTGTTACTGTTGCACAGCCTCAGTGATACACATGTCGCTCCATACAAACGTAGTTTATTTGACGAGACGGTTCCAAAGTTTTCAAAAGAACTGGAAGACAAAGGCCTTTACAGTTTTAGCCATGCCACGCCCACATCTAGCTAAGAAGCTTAGCTAGAGGTGGGTGGGGCACGCTTCGCCGTGTTGGAATTAATCGATCTCCGAATGCCCTGACTATCAATTTCCTGAAAACTAAGCAGGGAAGATGTTGAATATTAACGAATTTGACTTGGTGTTGGCGTTGCTGCCTATGGCAGCAACAGCGTCCATTCAAATTAGTTTCAAAATATTCAACAAGATATTTTTTAAATAGTAAAGACACAATTCGTACAACAACGCACAATCCATCTTCAATTATGCGTTCGTGACGTACTTATCTACGCCATTCATGAAGTCATAATGACGTCATTGATTGTGATGTCATTCTACACGTCACGCAGTTGATTATGACGTCATGCACATACGCACGCCAACACGTACGCACGCGCGCACATATTCACGTACACACACGGAAGCTTGCGAACTACCTAGTAAAATTGTAATCAGTAGTTGATATAGATTATCACTTAACTAGTAAAACATATGTTACTATTTAATTATGTTTTATTATACCTTATGTTGATGTATTTATTATTCTATAGCATTTGTATGTATGGGAGACACGTGTATAAGACATATGTCTTACTACGCTCCCATTGAACAAAATAAAATTCTGTTTAAAACATAATTGTAATCGGCCCAGTGGTCCTTGAGATGTCGTTTAGCCATTTAACACTCATATCAGCAAAAAATTGCTTCTGCAGTGGTCTTGCGAAATGTCCATTTGCAGACTAAGAGAAGATTATTTTTGAAAAGTTACCACAAAAATGACTGGCTCGATAATCGAGCGCGTCATTCCAGTGGTAAAATTTCAAAAACAGTCTTCTCTTGTTCTGCAAATGGACATTTTCTAGGAAAAGATTGAAATTTTTAAAGCAAATCCCAGGATTAGAGGGTTAAAGGACAAGTGGACGGACGACGGATGAAATACACTTGAAATTGTCTCAGTGGATCTCTAGAAGAAAGCAACAAAAAAACTCTATTGCTTTAGTACGTGATATTTTGGCGGGAAAAATAACAAACATGGACACTAAATCGTTTGTTCAACAATTGTGAAAATGGCAAATTTGAAATCAAAATACCCAAAAACGTTAAAAAACTAATTTCGGCGTCATGTTTTTTCATCTATCAACTTCCATTGAACAAACTTTATTGGCTCCTAGTCCCTAATCATATCTCCTAAATTGTGGCCCGGTCTTTTCAGCTCTTTTGGAGAAGCCGTCGTTTTTGCGAAATCTAGGTGACCATCCAAGATGGCCACCAAACTAGCTGGTCAATGAAGTTCCATTAAACAAACTTGTGTCAGCTCTTGCCCTAGATGATATTTTTTAGTTTTAAATCGATAACCCGCCCCCCCCCCACCACCACCCCTACATCCCCCACCCCATACCCCACCCCCACCCACTCCCACCCCACCCCACCCCCACACTCACACACACCCCAAGCGGTTTCAGAGAATATTTCTAAAGACATTTCTAAAAATCGGCCAAAATCCAAGATATAATTGTAATCGGCCCAGTGGTTCTTGAGAAGTCATTTAAAGGAAAAGCTAATGGACGACGGATGGACACACAACGGACGGTCGCCATGACATAACGGTCACTTGGCCTCATACGTCAGCTGGTGGTGCATCCATGGTATTCTGTTTCCCATACCATTCAATAGAAAAGGGAGCTTAAATATCATGAACCAAAATTACCTCTCATTTTGGCCCCCTACCTAATTTACATCTTAATGTCACCAAGTTGACAAAATCACCAAGCAGAGGTGTACATTGACCAACCTACCCATTCGCCAATTACCCAAATGCTAGTAAAATTGAGAGCTGAATAATAGTAAGCGGGATTGGCTAACTATTTGGCTAATGATTAAAATCATATTATTAAATACATAATTTCTAACTTTGAAGAACATCTTACGATACATATTTATGTAAGTGACAACGTAGCTAGTACTTCTATCATGTTTTTATTGTGACCAAATAAAGCCTAAAATCCTAGTATCTCGGATTAAGAACTCCCTTATAGGCCAGCTATTGAATATTTTGAAAGAAATTTGACTGGAAGCTGTTGCAAAACATTCAACATAATGTTGTATCTGTTAAGCAGCGGTCAGTTGGCTAAAATAGTTCAGAAATCTATTGGTTAATAATTTGTGAAAGCCAGGTCTGTCGTGCCGAGTCTTTCATAGACCAGAACAATCCATGATATTCTGTTTCTCATACGATTCAATAGAGCGGGTGGGGTGGGGGTTGGGTGTAAATATCATGGCCCATGTATCGTAATGGGTTATGAAATAATCTCCATAGCATATCTCGACAGGGTGATTTTGTCACATTAGTGACACTAGGATGGATGGGTGGGTGGTTCGAAATATCATGCATAATTTTTCTAATGGGGGAGGGGGAGGGGGAAGATGTTCAACTATCCTGAATTATTTGGCCCGTGATATTTGACACCCGCAACCACCACACACACACCCACCCCATCCCACCACTCCACTCGCCTATCTATTGAAAGCTATCGTAACTAGAACGCTATAGATGGCCATGGGATATGAAAGGCTATGCCTAGCATAGCTCTCTATGGTGATTCTGTCACCCTAATGTAAAAACCTCATTAAATTGAAATTTTCGTTATTGTTTAAACATTGACCGTTTAGATTTAAGCATACACAGTTACGAACCGGTTACTAACTCATGCAGCTTTTAACAGTTGAAATCAATAATCTTTATTTATTTATATTTACGTATAAATATTTATATATAAATGGTCTAATTTGTTGCATCCAGGCTAGTCCGAGTCTGCTCTGACTCGAACCTCCCCTGCGACAGATATTTTGACAGACTGACTAATTGGGAGAGTCAAAGCAGTTGATGTGTTCAAATGTTGGAGAAGTCTGTCACCGCTTGGTAGCACACCTCTCGGAGAAAAGCCGGACAGACAAGTGGATGGAGAGACGGAGGCGATTGCAATATCACCTCCATTTTTTAAAACATGTGGGGGTAACCAGCAGCTTGATTGGTACTAAGAAACGCTGCAATGTTTGCACTTCATTCTAAGATTGGATAGCGGACACCATTTGAATCGCTGTCTTCCCATATTCGCTTCAACACAAATGATTGTCATGATTGTGGCATTTTCCATCCTCCAAAAAGAAAGGTGATGCGGATCTAGACATTGCAACTAAGAACTGACCCGATATGAATGGATATAATTGTCTATTGTTGAAAATAAGGTTGTTCTGTATTTTAGTTTTAAAAATGACTACCTTATGTACAGCAATAACCCATTTCTAAGAATACCAATCTGACATTTTTTATAATCAGTTATTATATATTTATTATAATCTAAATCCTGATGACCCCCACAATATGACCACTATAATTTTAGTACTTTGTTATTGAGATGGCGGTACAATAACAGTAATAATTCTGTCATTACTAATTATGAAGTACGTGTAAATAATAACTGTAACTTTCATAATAATTCTAAGTTACTACTACTACTACTACTGCTGCTGCTGCTGCTGCTGCTGCTGCTGCTGCTGCTGCTGCTGCTACTGCTACTGCTATTGCTGCTGCTGCTGCTGCTGCTGCTGCTGCTGCTGCTACTACTACTACTACTACTACTACTACTACTACTACTACTACTATTACTACTAATACTACTACTACTATTACCACTACTACTACTACTACTACTTCTACTACTACTACTACTACTACTACTACTACTACTACTACTACTACTACTACTACTACTACTACTACTACTACCGAAAGCACAAACAGTGGTTATATAACTAGATAAATACCAAAATATGTAATTATGAATTGATATATAATGTCTGATCGCCATAACATTTATAATTTCTGTAAATTCATATTCCCCATATGCCATTATGTGGCCTGGGTGTAAATAAAAAAATCTGAAAATCTGAAAATCTGACTGGCATAACTGAAATCTCATAAAGTACTTACTTTGTGCTATGGGTTTCTATAGTTAGGATCTAAAGAGAACTGGTGGGTATTTAATAACTTGATTGATAACTAGAAAACTTACAACCAATAGTTGAATACTTACTTAACATCACAGTCATTCACTCCTCTTCATTTACCATGGCCTTTTGTTTAAGTGTTCGTTATCGCCGATTGCTGCCAGTAAACAGCGGACCTTTTAAGTCGCATAGCTAAAAATAAGAAGGCAACAGAATAACACGAGAGGCTCGAAGAAATAAATGATTCTATGGAATACGGTAGTACATGTAGGCTCCAAACCTCCCTGCAGAACATATTTAATGTCACAAAGCTACAATTTGGACGCAAACCCAGCTTATTACTTTGTATTATTCACTAATCCACTCGTTCGCCATAAATCAAATTACATGACATCGAGTTCAGGTCAATTTTATTGTTTAAGCAAGATAAATTTATTTATGCTGCTTTCAGTATTCTCATTTTACCTTGCATTCAGTCAATCAGTCAGTAAGTCAATCAGTCAGTCAGCCAGCCAGCCAGCCAGCCAGCCAGCCAGCCAGGTATGTGCATGGTGAGTGAGGCATTGAATCAGTCAGTCGGTGAGTAACTGGCTTAATGGGCCACATGGTGGCTGGGTCACTCAGTTGGTAGGTCAGTCGGTTCGTAGGGTTGGTTGTATGTGTGCGTGCGTGCGTGCGCGTCTGCGTTCGTGTGGTGTTGGGTGGTTGCACATGTACAGGTGGGTTTGTTTGTGGTTGGAGGGGGAATAGGTTGGTGGGGAGAGATGGGTTGTGGACGAGTGAGTGAGTTGAAGATTCGGCGGAGGAGTGTCACTGACTGACTCGTGACTCACACCCGACCCCACCCTCTCCATCCGCACACATCTGCATATGTGTGCATGACTGAGCGTCCGACATAAAAATGGTCTAATTTGTTGCATACAGGCTAGTCCGAGTCTGCTCTGATTCAAGCCCCCATCCCCCCCCCAACCCCGTGACAGACATTTGGAAAGACTGACGGTCGGGAGCGCCTGGGCAATTTATGTGTTTAAATGGTGGAGAAATCTGGCCCTCTGGGTAGCGCGTTTCTCGGAGGACAGACAGGTGGATAGACAGAGAGGCCATTGTAATCTCCCTCCATTTTTTCAAAAACATGTGGGGATAATCAGTTAGATTGGTACTAAGAAAACCTGTAAAGTGTGCACTTCATTCTGAGATGGGATAGTGGACACCATTTGAATCGCTGTCTTCCCATATTCCCTTCAACACAAATGGTTGTGGCATTTCTCATCTCCCCCCCCAAAGAAGATAGGTCAGGCTGATCTAGACGTTGTATGGCCTATGGACTGACATGGCTGAAATGTCATAAACTACTTTCTTTGTGCCATGGGTTCGCTAGTTAGGTTATAAAGAAAACTGGTAGATATTTAACAAGCATTCTGAAGTATTGTTTTGCAATACATGTCCCCTACCTGGTGATAAAATCTTTAGTGTTTGACAGTCACAGACTCCAGTTTGACAGAAGAAGCTAAAACTCGAACTTGACTGTAACTTCTCATAACAAACCAATATACCAAGTTTCAGTTATATATGGTGAAAGAGAACGAAAAAGTCTTGACAGCTGATAATTTTGTAAATCATAACTCGAAAGGGGACATAATTCCATAAAAAAATTGATGCAAACGCCTGAAACTCGAACTTTCTCTATAATTTCCCATATCAAAGCAACGTACCAATTCCCAGCTGAATATCTTGAAAGACTACGAAAAAAGTGCGGGAAAAACTAATAATTTTCGCGTTTAATAGGTAGAAAGGGGGCATAACTCCATGGAGAATTGACGAAAATGCCTGAAACTCGAACTTGCTCTGTAACTCGCTGTAATAAAGTAACCTACCAATTCTCACTTAAATACCTTGAAGTGGTGCGAAGAAAAGGGCGGAAAGCTGATATTTTTCGTATTTCTTAAGTCCAAAGGGGGGTGGGTGGGGGTGGGGGTGGTGGCATAACTCCATAAACTATTGACGAAGATGTCTGAAACTCAAACTTGCTCTGTAGCTCCATATACTAAAGCAGTATATCAATTTTCCCTTAAATATCTTGAAGGAGTGCGAAAAATGTGGGAAAGCTGATATGTTCGTGTTTCTTAAGTCTAAAGGGGACATAAATGCATAACAAAGTTGACACATACGCTTGAAACTCGGGACTTGCTTTGTAACTTCTCATAACAAAGCAATGTACTTGTTTTCAGTTGAATACTTTGAAGGACCGCGAAAAAGTGCGGAAACCCAATTGTGACGGATAGACGGAGTGCAAACCTATAGTCCCCCACCAGGTGTTACCGGTAGGAGACTAATAACAAGAAAGCTTACTACCAGTACTTGAATACTTACTTAGCATCACTGCTCGTCATTTGCATCGACCGGCCGATCGACCAGCTGAATGACCGACCGACCGCATAAATAAGCAGCATAAATAATTCAGTCTTACTAAAACAATAAAATGTACGTGATCTCGATCAGTCCTTTCCAGTTTAATTGTGTGGGGTGATATTTCATACAATAGCCTATAACTGTATAGGATATCTGCTATCACTGTGGCCTGTGTGCGATGGTCGTTCGTGTAAAATGACAAACAGCACACACTCTACCTAAATATATAATACTAGCGGCAAATATATGGTGGTGACCGATTCATAGGGCAGGGGTCATAGAGCACTTCGATATGATTCTTTAATTTATTGTTACCAGTTTTCGTAACCACAACATAATCCATAAAATCCGTTGTTATCAGGTCGATTTTATAGATTTTATTATAAACATTCATTATAGCAATTGCCAGAGTGGCATTGCATAATTGTATACTCACGTTGATATAGCCAACTACACCATAGATGTAGTCCACACACGCGCTAGCGTACAATCTTTGGAAATCGAAATTTTCTTTGTTGTTCACAGAATCAGAATTAGAATCAGAATATTTTATTAGCACAAGATATATAAACAAATAGACATAGCCTGACATTGAACGATGGCATAATACAAACAGTATAATTATAAATATATAGATCTATTATAATACGATATATACACTACACAGTAGTACTGACAATATGAATTAGGCTTAAGGGGCACAATAGCAGTGAGGTTTCGCAAATAATCAGCACAGAAGTTTCACAAATAATCTCCCTGCTACTTGGTTCAGTAAGATAATTTCCTAAAACCCTCTTATTGTATAAACCAATACCACTATAGGTGCAACTTGAGTGTTAACACTAAAAAAGAAAATAGATGTTTATGTCTCTTATCCAATGTTAAACGAATAGTTTTCCAAAATGTTTTATTTAGATATGATGTCAATAAATATATTCTATCAGAGTCTAATTAAATTTACGGAAATGATGGTTGACTTTTTTAAAAGATCGCTTTAGCCGTGCTAATGCCCCTTAATACTCAACTGTTATTTATTCCTGGCACTATATCAAGGATGACGAAGTATTATAACACATTAGTATGCTAATAATTAGAAATTTTGTTTAGTACTCATATTGATTACGCCAGAAAAACTGCTAAGTCTTTTTTCTAGAAACGGTTTCCTCGAGCCAAATGGACTGTTGGCTTTAGGAAATGCAACGCACGTAACAGTCATCTCCCTGTGGAGAACCAATGGAGGTCGTGGACGCTGCAGACTCCACATTCTTACGCGCACTTTCAACTTGGTATTTGCCAATTGCACACTGACTATTCGCAGCCTATTGTCATTGCAGCCAGCTTGATGCATTACGTCCAGGATCCAGGATATCGAGATACGGTCATCATTATCGGAAGAGTAGTGCTTTTAAGATTAAAGAACGGGTACCCTTCGAAACCCTACCAGGATGTGATTTGAAAATTGAATTCCGTAATGATGTCGGTAGTAACACAACTAATGTCCCGATCAGGTTGTATCGAGATCCGTTCAACAACAACTGGTGAGTAGCGATTTTAAAATTTACGCGTGAGACAGGGTGGGGTGCCCTTTTAAAACCCACCAATGTGGAGAATCAAAAATCAAGCCCGTTATGATGCTGATTGCTACCACTAGAATATCTTCCTACGGTTTTAATCTACACCCGTGCACACACCCTTCTAAATAGAAGATGGAACTGAATCGAAAATCCGGCTCTCTTACGATGCCGGTACTTATCCACAGAGTATTGTGTGTGCGGCGTGCGTGCGTGTATTGTGTATTGTGTGTTGTGTGTGCGTGCGTGCGTGCGTGCGTGCGTGCGTGCGTGCGTGCGTGCGTGCGTGCGTGCGTGCGTGCGTGCGTGCGTGCGTGCGTGCGTGCGTGCGTGAGTGCGCGCGTGCATGATCCATTCGGATCTGTATTGATCCGTCAGTATAGTGTCTGAATTTTATATCTTTGATCAGTTTAAATTAAATAACCATTCTTTTGAACAGTTTGCAACTAATTTGGCGGGCAGCTTCTGCTGTCATAGGCAGCAACCGTCACATTCGAATTAGTTTCGAAATACTCGACAGCTTTCCTGTATATTTACCTTGAAATTTAGATTGTGGGTGTTGAGGTTTCGAATCGATTCCAGCACCCGTACAAACTACAAAGTGGTTAGCTGAATCTCACCGAACTAACATACGCCCATTCCATAGCTTTGCTGTACGTGGCCGTGCTTGCAGTCGTTCGATTGCCTGCTATGTGACGAGTCAAGTCAGTGAAGTCTGTAGAGTTTGAGTCATCGATCGGCTCCCCACAGGTTGATGGTCTATCCTCTGTGCTCTTCACCTGTTACCTGGCGGCTGCATTGAAATCCGTGCGGGAAGATTCCACAAGACCAAACCCCCTGGTGTCAATACTGGGCATGCCGCTAGAGATGGATTATGCCGATGATGTGGACTTTATAGATTAGGAAAAAAAACCCTTGACGAACTTCTCCCAATAGCTGCGGGCAAACTAAAAATTGAGAATCTCTTTATGAATGAATCTTAAACAGGGTTCACCCACATATACCTATCTACAAAGCAGGAAACTAAAGAAAATAACGATCCACTCCGTGGCGGCCAACCATGGAGGAAAAGTAAAATCCTGGGCTCACCGCTTTGCAGTACTGCTGACATTGCTGCACGCTGCATCATGGGGAACATAGCTTTTCAGTCCTTCTGGAAGCTATGGATTCGTAGATCAAAGATGCCCTTGGTAAAAAGACTACGTTTATACAATGCAACCTGCGTATCCTTGATGATGTATAACTGTAACAGCTGGGCAGCTCCAAAGGCAGCTCGAGACAAACGTGGCGCCTGCCACCGCAAACACCTACGCACCATCACTGGATACCGATGGCCAGAGAGCATAATTTCCAACGATGCACTGTACAAGATGTGTAATACGCCACCGCTGTCTGTAAAAGTCGCCCAGCAAAGATGGTCCATGTTTGGCCATGTGTTAAGGATGCCAGAAGACACACCAGCACAGAGAGCCTTGGAATTCGCCCTACTCGAGGCAGCAAATACAGAGCCAGGAGAGGACGCCATTGCATAAATCTGCTAAGCATGCTACGAGGTGACCTCAAGAAATCAGGATTAGGTACACTCAAGTCAAGAATGGACGTGAGGAAGCTAAGGATTTTGGCTGAGGACAATGCACAGTGGGCAAAAGCGAAGAAGGACTGATTGCAGCTATAGGATGTTTCTACTACTACTGCCGCAGAATACAGTAATCATATATATGTAACATACCATATCGACATGGAATAACCGGTTTTCAGTTCGCCAATCAGATTTCCTTTATTTCTTATCGAGCAATTCCATTGGCGAATGTTGACTGACACCAGCTCATTATTTATATTTATGAAGATTCGTGAACACAGGCATACAAAGTCCGCTTCCGCGTTACTATAAACGGGAGCCGAGTAGGGTGGGGGTGTGGCGTGGGGAGGGGGGCGAGGTCAGTGCTATAGGACGATGGCTGAATATGGGCCGGGTCTAACTAGAATTTGATCCCTGTATTAGTAATCTATCTGTTGACATTGGCAATGACCTGTTTGGTATATACCGTGAAGGATCAGTTAATATTATAAGCTGCTGATGCGACATACCAGTACACATTTATCGTGATCTAGTGAACCTTAATAATCAGAGAATCTTTCACCACATTAAAGCTGAATCTATATCCATGCCAAAGCCGAGTATGGTTAATTGTGCATTGATATTAGTGACAAGCATAATCGCCATCATTCCGCCTTATACTGACATTTACTTTGGTAAAGAGTTGCTTCACTCAGTCATGGCGTAGCCCTCTGTAAATATAATTCCCAGTGAAACTCATAGGTGGTATAATCTATGTAAATTGTAATGTATGATATATCTAATGTACATAAATAGCATTTGTTTTTGCAGGTTTTCGGAACGTTTAGCATGCACCAAAAGGGTTTTCTTGAAAACGTTTTTGGGAAAAACTTGCTGTACGTTAATACGTCATCAGAATAAGGTTTCGGAGACGTGTTACGATAATTCATTTTGAAAGAAAGTCGCGGAATCATTCTGATGTATTCCCGAATATCGAGAACAGAAATTTATATTAAACTCGTTTTATTAAGCAAGAGGGAACCAGCAATTGGCGACAATTCCACGGTAAAAAAAGTTCATGTTGTAGAGATCTTTGTATAGAAATGCGTTTCACCACTTTTCAATTGATGCACCTTCATACTAGAAAGGGTGCATCCCAGATTCCGTCAGTGTCAAAAGATCCCGTATATTTGATCTCTACTCTTCATGTCTATTTGCATCGATGGTCAAAGCAGTCGATCCAGATTGACATTAGTATAGACGTTCACAGATCAAAGGTAGCCATCGAACTGCAGCGAAAACATGATAATAATCAACTTTATTGTCAGGACAGAACTAAATAACAGTATATCAAAAAGCACAGACGTATTGGTCTTGATTAGAAATATCTGTCAACAACTGATCTGGGATTCTCGGCTAGTTTGGATAAAATATATGTATGATTACTGTATTCTGAAACATCCTACAGGTGCAATCAGTCCTTCTTCGCTTTTGCTCACTGTGTCTTGTCCTCAGCCGAAATCCTTAATGTGCTACAACGTTCAGGGTGTTGAGGGATCTATCGATCCCAACCTCGCCAACGCGTGTGGGGAACTTAACTGTGGATGGGCTTATTAGATTAAAATATTGTAGAATGAAACAATTTGATTGAATCTAATAGAAAACGTGGAAATGTTAACCCTTTAATGTCTAAATTTTGTCAATAACATTAAGATATTTTGCTTAATAAATGTCCATTTGCAGGCCAAGAGAAGGTTATTTTAAAAATTATACCACTTGAATGACTGGCTCGATAATCGAGCCAGTCATTCCAGTGGTATCAAATGGACATTTATTAAGCAACATATCTTAATTTTATTCACAAAATTTAAACATTAAAGGGTTAAAACGATCAATTAAAATTAATTTAAGATCTGAAATAATAGGATGTTGCGTCTGTAACTATACATTGGTGTGTATGTGTCAGAACTCGCAGTATGAAGCGCTACTGTGATAGCAAGATGACATTGTACGGAGCATAGCAAGAATCTGCGTGAAAATTCCTAAGTAATAGCTTAGATGCGATAAATAGAATTCCACACTCGTTGCCAATGGAGGAATCCGGTTTTACCTACACCTGCCTATCTCTAGCTAGGTTCAACCCACAGTTCGCCAGTGTTGGGAGCGATCGATCCCTGAACTCCCTGACTAGTAATTTCCAGAAAACTATATAGGTATGTTGTTGAATATTCTGAAACTAATTTGACTGGTTGTTGATGCTGTCTATGCCAGCAACCGCGCTAAGTCAAATTTGTTCCAAAATATTCAACAGAATGTTTATTAATTAGTAAAGACATACAATTCGTACAGCAGCGCTTAGTCCGTCATCAATTAAGCGTTCGTGACGAACTTACCTACGTCATTCATGATGTAATTGATTATGACCTCATCATTCACGTCATGTAGTTGATTATGACGTCATATGTTTACGGGATAAACTGGAACGGTCCGGTCGTATCAAATTTATCACACTCGTTTAGTTACATCTCATTTGGAACCCGCTAAAGCTCGTTCCAAATGAGATCCTACTCGTGTGATAAATTTGACAGGAAATGTGAACTCGTGTGAGATCCTCTATGTATCGCATAAGCACGTATCTATTTCATTGCATAAATACATTAAACCATTTAATACAGATCATTGTATACACACCTAGTGTAGAATCGGCTATTAGATTCACAGGATAATCACGTAGGCTGTAAGCAATGTATTGCTTCTTCCATTTTGCCTACTCATGATAAGGGAACATTGATAGTTGTGACGTGATTATTAGTCCCCTACCGGTAAACCCAGGTGGGTGGGGGAACTATAGATTTGCTCTCCGTCCGTCCGTCCGTCATTCCCTCCATCCATCAGTCCATCCGTCCGTCCATCCGTCCGCCTGTCCGTCCGTCCGTCCGTCCGACCGTTCGTCCATCCATCTGCGTAACCGTCTGTCACAATTGGTTTAGCGCACTTTTTTCGCACCCCTTAATATTCTACTAAAGATTGGCGAATTGCTTTATTCTACAGAGTTACAGAGCAAGTTCGAGCTCCAGACATTTTCGTCAATTTCTTATGGAGTTATGCCCCCCTTTCAACTTACGAAATATAAAAAATATCAGTTTTCCGCACTTTTATCCGCACTCCTGCAAGATATTCGATAGAAAATGGGTACATTGCTTTAGTATACGTACAGGTCAAGCTCAAGTTTCAGACATTTTAATCAATCTGTGATGGAGTTATGCCCCCATTCGTCTTCTGAAACACGAAAAATATCGGCTTTCCAACTTATTCAACTGAAACTTGGTACGTTGCTTTGTTATGAGAAGTTACAGAGTTTCAGCCTTTTCTGTCAAATTGTAATGGAGTTTTCTGCTGTCAATCTCTGAAAATATATAACCCCAGGTAGTGAATATGTATGTTTAAAATAGAACAGGTTGATAAATTTTAACACAACGCTGGGCGATTTTAAAGAATCTCTTAAATTAATTTTGAAATGTAAAAAATAAGATATAATAGTTTGTCGCAATATGTGTTTCACATAATGGTCATAGTCCTTAGTAGTGAAGCGATTCTATACAAAATATATTAAGATGTTGATACGCTTTAATACAACGCTCGAACATTTTAAAGAATCAGTTTAAAATATTAAAATATTCTGAAAAAAAAGTTATAATATTGCTTGTCACTATATATGTGTTGTATACAATGTTAAATGGTAAGAAAAGAACCTGAATTGTCGTGAAGATAGCAGAATCAATTTCTAGCTATGCCCCGCCCATATATAGCTAAACTCCCCCCCCCCTCCACCACCACCCCCCCCCCAACCCACGCTTTGTACACATCTTGATCGATTTATATACTTTGAGCCCTGATGTCTCAGAATCGCATTTTCATGTTAACTATACAGGTAAGCAGCTGAATATTTTGTAACTAATTTGACTGGGCGCTAGCTGTTGTTGCTCGGATTCATCCACGTTGTTCTCGTCTCCAGACAAGGTATTGACAAAAAGGAAAAAAATGGCGGTTGAGGCAGTCGTGTATTGAAAATCGCTGCATGCGTTTTGGGAATTATCCGGATTTCAGTACTAAATGTAGTTATTATATCCAGATAAAAGTGTATGCTAGTGATGTTGCTACAACTGGACCTAAAGCTAGTAAAGTGAGTTGAACTTGATTTGTTGAAATAGTGTGATTACTATTTGCTATTAACATTAACATTGACATATTTGGCTGTCGTAATAGCTGCCACTATGAGTCGTACTGCTAATACTTTGTCGTTTGTTTCTCGGGGGTCTACATGGGAAGGTGGTGCCAAGAATGTGGATCAAGATGGTGACGATATTTTTGTTGACGTTGACACTATGAGTGAAAGTGCCACTGTATGCAGACCTATGACTGCGAAGAATCCGTATTCTGGCCATAGGGTCCCTCTACCCACTCTGAGCCAGCAAGCAGGAAAGCGCAAAATTGTTCCGTGTACCGGCAACCCTTCAGTAGAGCCTCAGTTGAAAAGGCAGAACTCTACCCGACATTCATGTGCAATGCTATAGTGAACCCGTTCGGGAATCGACGCTCGAGCTTCGAATTATGCAGTCCATTAAGTTCTGAATCGACAAGCTTGTCACGACAGCACTCAATAAGTCGATTGCCCCTCTCTTTGAGGCTCTGGAGAAGAGGGATCTGAAAATAAACGCGCTCGAACAGACAATTGCAGAACTAACGATTACCGTAAATGACAAATATGCTACGGTAACAGCTCTGGAGAATACGGTACGGTACGGGAGTACAATCATGTAATTTCTAATCTGTCGACTTCCGTGAAGAAAACTGAACAAGCCCTGACCAACCTGACACGAAATAATGATTTATTCCATGATCGATCTGAGCAGTACAAAAGACGAGAGAGCCTCCGAATTACTGGATTGGCGTTAAATTCGACCGAAACAACAGACGACGCTGTCATTCGCGTGGCTAATGCTGTAAACGTAAGAGGGTCCACTGCAGAAATAGCCAGGTCCCATTTCATAGGCCGGTATAAGAAACAAATCATCGTGAAGTTTATTTCCTATAGGAAACGTACCGAGATCGTTCTTCGCGCTAGACATGTGCCATCAGATAAATCAGATTATGCGCGTGTCTTCATAAAGGAAGATTTGACAAAAAACGGCATCTGATGTTAAAGCAACTACTGAAACTAAAACATGATCGAAAGTTGCATAGCGCCTGGTCTTTTGACGGTAATATTTTCTACAGGAGGACGGACGGAGGACCTAAGGAAATGTGTTCAGATCAGGAAGACATAGACAATATCAATATCAGTACACAAGGCCTGATAATTGTGGATAATTTTGAATATTCTGACACTTCCTTGAACAATTAATTATTCAACATTCAATTAGAGTCATTTCAATTTCAATGTAATTTCATCGATATGTGTTTTCCAGGTGATGTAACCTCTATCGGCACTTGACCCTTTGTTGTCTGAATTTATCAAGAAGATTAAAATTCTGTTATAAAAAGTGTCCACTTGCGGAGCAAGAGAGGACTATTTTGGGGGAATTTGGCACTGGAATGACTGGTTCGGTTACCGAGCCAGTCATTCTATTGGTAGATCTAAGGATGGTAGACGTCTCTTGGTCTGCAAGTGGTCATTTTCCCAAGACCACTGCCAGTCTTGGCCAGCTTAGGCAGCAATGGTTAAGACATGATATTTCGAAATCTCTGACATTTCCTTGAATACTAGAACATTCAATATTCAATTATAGACACTTTCAAGCAAATTTCTTCGATGCTTTTTCTTCCACCGGAAGACCTAGACAAAATCCCTATCAGTACCTAATACCTGGTAAAATGACATTTCCGTGAATAATTATAATCAATGTTCTAGACAAAGTTCTAAGGTAATCTCATCGATGGTCTTTAACTTATGCATAACGGACGTCTAATCAAAACGGTCACAAATGGCACGTTATTCAGAACAAAGCATCTGGGATGCGTGTTGCGCCAGTTCCTTTAGACGGGTGATTTTCACCCATGTGTTTACATGAACTGCTATATGTACGTCAGGTGTCCGTTGTATATTTGTTTCCTCTATTTCATACAATCTAAATATATGTTGACCCTAGTCTGTGTCCCGTACTGATTGTTATGAATAGTGGCACTGGATCCCACCCATGAGAGGGTGTACAAATATGAACATATAACAGATTCAGATTGGCATGATACTAAAGTAACACACTCATGGTTATGCAACCTATAAAATGCGTATCTTGAGTCGCTCATGCGTCCGACTTATAAGTGAGATTAACACAATGAACCCCTGACTCTTACTTCAAATTGTTGAATATTTTTTTACTAATTTGGTTGGAACCTGTTGCTGTTACACGCAGCAACAGCTTCCGCTCAGATTGATTTCAAAGTGTTTAACATGTTATTCTATCAACGATCCATTTGTACACCCCTGTCCTAGTCACAGCTATGCTTACACTACATCTTGTGAATCTATGAATGGCTACTCAATTATACATGTCTGAAAATATACCGGGATACATCCTTTATATTTGTACTTCCAGCTTCCTTTCAGTATGTTGCTAAAAACTAGCACGAGATATGTATAAAATGTAATACTTATTGTATGCACGTTATTAAAATTAACTTTCCCAAGTGGCACATTTCCTTTTCTAGAATTCAACAATGGTTGAACTATCTTCTATCATTTTACTCTTTAGCTATATTCTCCTATCTTACAATTATTTGATTCTTCTAACTCACTCTCTATGCACTTCTGAAGCTCTCTCCCAGTGCCTGTCGTCTCAGTACTATTCGATGTGCACCTGCCCTCGCATGCCGTATATATCTGATAATATATCCGCTATGAGAGGGCTACGTGCATATTTATTTGATAATAGGTAACGATTTAGATAGTTACCGCGCCGCAATTGGGCTTAACGATTGCTACTCATCTAAATCTATGATTCGTGGAAGCAATCTAAACTCACCCTCGAAATTTAATTGTAGCATTTACGAAGCTTGTAAGAGGCTGTTGTTATCTCTTTTCATCTGTTATCAGAACAATGACCCCGGTTGGATATTAATTTACATCCTCCTCCTTTTTCTGGGCTGGTGATGTTGAAATAAATCCGGGCCCCACCGCAGGTAGTGATATTTCCATTGTACATATAAATGTCTGCTGCCTCAAGGACAAAATCCACCTATAGTTGTGGCTAATCTGTCCACATTTGACATTGTAGCTGTAACTGAAAGCCATGTAACTCTAACTATTAATAACGATTTAAGCCAATTGCAAGGATTTCAAGAGCCTTATCGTAGAGATTGCCTACAGGCGTGGAAGGAGTTTGTATTCATGTATCAGACAAAATCGCTGCTATTCGTCGAACTGAGTACGAAAGCGCAGATATTGAAATGATCTGGATAGAGATCTATGACCGGCCAGAGCTTCTATTATGTGTTATCAATCGCCCATCCAATACAGCCATTGACAAATGGCAGACTGTATTAGATACTATCGATAATTCCCGAGACATGAACCCAAATAAAACTATTATGATAGTTGGCGACCTCAATGATGATCTACTCGATATAGACAAGCGTAATTTACGTGACATTATCAATACACTTGGGTTCCACCAGCTAATCCAAGAACCGACGCGCCCAATCTCTAATACATTACTTGATCCAATTATTATTAATAACATTATAATAGTCCAAGATAGTGGTATCTTTGCGCCATTTTGCAGCTACCATACTCCCATATATGTGGTCCTATCCTCTATAATCTATAATACCTAAGGGATATCTTACCATAGACGTATATGGGACTATACTAAGGCTGATTGACCGTGGGATAATCTTTCCTATGACGATGATGTAGATACATGGTGCCAAGCTATTACTGCGAATATTATAAGTGCCGCCACCATTAGTACCCCCAAATAAAACAGTTGCCATAACACCTGATGATAAACCCTGGATGACTAGTAAGATAAAACATGTGATGAGAGTTAGGGAAAAGTCATTCAGAAAATCCAGGAAAACAAAATTATACCAAGATGTGGCAAGTTTCAAGAAGCAGAGAAACTATGTTAACACATTAGTTCGAGCAGCTAAAGAAGACCATAAAAACAACTTAGCCGAAAAAATAAGAAGCCACCATATAGGTTCTAAGCAATGGTGGAAGATAAGCAAATCGTTCCTACATGGCAACAACTCTAACTTTAACTAAATTCGCCCTTTAAAACGTGTCGATTCTTCATTTGCTTATGCTAATGATGAAAAGGCAAATCTTCTTAATTAATATTTTACTAACACTGCCAGGCTGGATGATTCTGAAATACAACTACTTCCCCTGTCTCCATATATTGAAGACACGATAGATACTATAAGGATAACAACTACTGACGTGCTGGTTATACTTACTAACTTGGATACATCCAAAACAGTCTGTCCTGATAGATTAAGCCCAAAGATATTGAAAGAGAGCAGCGATATACTAGCTCCATCTGTCCAATCTTGGGCCAATTCTTTAATCATTCAGTTGCCAGCTCTCGATCTCTCACACCTTGGAAAACAGCTACTGTAACTCCAATATTTAAAAAAAGGTGACCGAAACATATGTTCCAATTACCGTCCAATCTCATTGTTGAGTCGCTTAGGTAAAGTAATGGGGAGAGTAGTATTTAAGTATATACACCTGTGCAAAAGTTAAGCACCAGCAAAAACAATAGAACGTAGAAACATGATGGTACAACTAGGCTGCCATACTTTTTGTCCCCGCGTTAGCTGACATAATTCCAAGTACGAAATGCACATGCATGCATGACTTCACGCCGCTTGATGTCCGTGCGTGGCGGGAAACAGCACACGTGTTCAGTTATGTAAAAGTCCAGTTTGAGGTGTAGAACATTACATACAGATTTAGGCGACAAGATTAGGAATTTTGTGTTCATGCCCGTGGTTTATTTGTACAGAGAGAATTAGCTCTTGATTGTGAACCGCTATGGCAAGACGAAGGTTAAGTGATCGTGTGAAATGGCAAATCATAGGCATGCATACCACTGGTATGTCATGCAGAGAGATTGGCAGACAGCTGAACATTAACCATACTGTAATCAGTCGTTTGATTGCAAAACATGGGCGAACTAACGAGGTGAAGGACATGCCTAGATCTGGAAGACCGAAGAAGACTACTGCCCGTGATGATCGAGCCCTAGTACGCCTTGTTAGGAGATCTCCATTCACCAACAGCAGAGTGCTCAGCCAGCAATGGGAAACGCGCAATAGAGTGTCAATGTCTGCCGTCAAAAGGAGACTGTATGCTGCTGGCATGAAAGCTAGGAGACCTGTCAGACGTCCTCTCCTCACTGCATACCACAAAGAGGAGCGTCTGAGGTGGTGCAACGAAAGAAGACGCTGGAACATGAGATCCTGGAGACGGGTACACTGGTCCGATGAAAGTCGGTTCCTGCTTCATGCCACAGATGGTCGACCTCGTGTATGGAGGTCCAGACGCACGGCGTACGACCAACGTAACATCATGGAAGAAGTTCCATTTGGTGGAGGTTCCATTATGATATGGGGGTGCATCTCATTTGATTGTAAGCTGGATCTGTTGACTGTACCTGGAACACTAAATGGACAAAGATATCAAGATTCCATACTGGATAGAGTTGTGGTCCCTCATTTTGTAAATCATGCACCTGGAACCCACCCTATATTCATGGATGACAACGCCCGACCACATCGTGCTAGAGCTGTGCATGAATACCTCCGCCAGAATGCCATCGAAACCCTACCATGGCCAGCAAGGAGCCCTGACATGAACCCTATTGAGCATATCTGGGACATTCTGGGAAACATGGTGAGAAGGAGGGATCCTCCTGTGCAGAACCTACAGGAATTAACAGACGCACTCCATCTTGAATGGCAACGAATACCACAATGGCGTATCAGTCGGTTGGTGACCAGCATGAGACGTCGTGTCCAGGCCGTCATCCAGGCACAAGGTGGATATACCCGGTATTAATAATGACAGTCTCAAACTCGTGCACAGATGTTAAACTTCGTTTTCAGACACCATTAATGACAATCTAGCCACGTGTGTCAACTGTAGGGCAATAGTTGTCAGTTGTGTCAACGTAACCATATTCAGGCCTCGTTTTTAAGTTCAAACAAAACATACAGTGTTTCCCCACCATCATAATCAGCATTCCTCTAGTTGCATTATTACCTCTTGCACTAAGATGGATGGGTACATAAATGTTTATGCTATTGCTTTCTTCATAGCACATGAATATACCCTCGCATGTGCGTAAAAATAGGGTGGTGCTTAACTTTTGCACAGGTGTATATATACAACCACATTAAACATGCTATTACTCCATATCATTCAGGGGTTCTCCATCGGACTCCACAGTAAATCAACTTTTAGAATTCTACACTATAATTACACAAGCCCTTGATGACCACAAGTTGTTTTTATTTTTTGCCATCTCAAAAGCCTTTGATCGTGTATGGCATCGTGGCCTTCTCCAGAAATTAAAGCAATTTGGCATTACTGGAAGTCTTCTTTCTTGGTTCGAAGATTATCTTTATCGTCGTCAACGGCGAGTTGTCGTAAATGGTACAGAATCCTCACTGATGGATCTACAAGCAGGAGTGCCCCAGATCTCAGTCCTTGGATAACACACGTGTCATGCG
>CM067372.1:99495087-99501192 GCA_034401795.1 Chaetoderma sp. LZ-2023a | reverse complement strand
ACGACACGACGATGTTTCATTCATGATGTAATTGATTATGACCTCATCATTCACGTCATGTAGTTGATTATGACGTCATATGTTTACGGGATAAACTGGAACGGTCCGGTCGTATCAAATTTATCACACTCGTTTAGTTACATCTCATTTGGAACCCGCTAAAGCTCGTTCCAAATGAGATCTTACTCGTGTGATAAATTTGACAGGAAATGTGAACTCGTGTGAGATCCTCTATGTATCGCATAAGCACGTATCTATTTCATTGCATAAATACATTAAACCATTTAATACAGATCATTGTATACACACCTAGTGTAGAATCGGCTATTAGATTCACACGATAATCACGTAGGCTGTAAGCAATGTATTGCTTCTTCCATTTTGCCTACTCATGATAAGGGAACATTGATAGTTGTGACGTGATTATTAGTCCCTACCGGTAAACCCAGTGGGTGGGGGAACTATAGGTTTGCTCTCCGTCCGTCCGTCCGTCATTCCCTCCATCCATCAGTCCATCCGTCCGTCCATCCGTCCGCCCGTCCGTCCGTCCGACCGTTCGTCCATCCATCTGCGTAACCGTCTGTCACAATTGGTTTACCGCACTTTTTTCGCACCCCTTGATATTCTACTAAAGATTGGCGAATTGCTTTATTCTACAGAATTACAGAGCAAGTTCGAGCTCCAGACATTTTCGTCAATTTCTTATGGAGTTATGCCCCCTTTCAACTTACGAAATATAAAAAATATCAGTTTTCCCGCACTTTTATCCGCACTCCTGCAAGATATTCGATAGAAAATGGGTACATTGCTTTAGTATACGTACAGGTCAAGCTCAAGTTTCAGACATTTTCATCAATCTGTGATGGAGTTATGCCCCCATTCGTCTTCTGAAACACGAAAAATATCGGCTTTCCAACTTATTCAACTGAAACTTGGTACGTTGCTTTGTTATGAGAAGTTACAGAGTTTCAGCCTTTTCTGTCAAATTGTAATGGAGTTTTCTGCTGTCAATCTCTGAAAATATATAACACCAGGTAGTGAATATGTATGTTTAAAATAGAACAGGTTGATAATTTTAACACAACGCTGGGCGATTTTAAAGAATCTCTTAAATTAATTTTGAAATGTAAAAAAAAAGATATAATAGTTTGTCGCAATATGTGTTTCACATAATGGTCATAGTCCTTAGTAGTGAAGCGATTCTATACAAAATATATTAAGATGTTGATACGCTTTAATACAACGCTCGAACATTTAAAGAATCAGTTAAAATAATCTGAAATATTAAAATATTCTGAAAAACAAGTTATAATATTGCTTGTCACTATATATGTGTTGTATACAATGTTAAATGGTAAGAAAAGAACCTGAATTGTCGTGAAGATAGCAGAATCAATTTCTAGCTATGCCCCGCCCATATATAGCTAAACTCCCCCCCCCCCCCCTCCACCACCACCCCCCCCCCCCCAACCCACGCTTTGTACACATCGTGATCGATTTATATACTTTGAGCCCTGATGTCTCAGAATCGCATTTTCATGTTAACTATACAGGTAAGCAGCTGAATATTTTGTAACTAATTTGACTGGGCGCTAGCTGTTGTTGCTCGGATTCATCCACGTTGTTCTCGTCTCCAGTCAAGGTATTGACAAAAAGGAAAAAAATGGCGGTTGAGGCAGTCGTGTATTGAAAATCGCTGCATGCGTTTTGGGAATTATCCGGATTTCAGTACTAAATGTAGTTATTATATCCAGATAAAAGTGTATGCTAGTGATGTTGCTACAACTGGACCTAAAGCTAGTAAAGTGAGTTGAACTTGATTTGTTGAAATAGTGTGATTACTATTTGCTATTAACATTAACATTGACATATTTGGCTGTCGTAATAGCTGCCACTATGAGTCGTACTGCTAATACTTTGTCGTTTGTTTCTCGGGGGTCTACACGGGAAGGTGGTGCCAAGAATGTGGATCAAGATGGTGACGATATTTATGTTGACGTTGACACTATGAGTGAAAGTGCCACTGTATGCAGACCTATGACTGCGAAGAATCCGTATTCCGGCCATAGGGTCCCTCTACCCACTCTGAGCCAGCAAGCAGGAAAGCGCAAAATTGTTCCGTGTACCGGCAACCCTTCAGTAGAGCCTCAGTTGAAAAGGCAGAACTCTACCCGACATTCATGTGCAATGCTATAGTGAACCCGTTCGGGAATCGACGCTCGAGCTTCGAATTATGCAGTCCATTAAGTTCTGAATCGACAAGCTTGTCACGACAGCTCTCAATAAGTCGATTGCCCCTCTCTTTGAGGCTCTGGAGAAGAGGGATCTGAAAATAAACGCGCTCGAACAGACAATTGCAGAACTAACGATTACCTGTAAATGACAAATATGCTACGGTACAGCTCTGGAGAATACGGTACGGTACGGGAGTACAATCATGTAATTTCTAATCTGTCGACTTCCGTGAAGAAAACTGAACAAGCCCTGACCAACCTGACACGAAATAATGATTTATTCCATGATCGATCTGAGCAGTACAAAAGACGAGAGAGCCTCCGAATTACTGGATTGGCGTTAAATTCGACCGAAACAACAGACGACGCTGTCATTCGCGTGGCTAATGCTGTAAACGTAAGAGGGTCCACTGCAGAAACAGCCAGGTCTCATTTCATAGGCCGGTATAAGAAACAAATCATCGTGAAGTTTATTTCCTATAGGAAACGTACCGAGATCGTTCTTCGCGCTAGACATGTGCCATCAGATAAATCAGATTATGCGCGTGTCTTCATAAAGGAAGATTTGACAAAAAAACGGCATCTGATGTTAAAGCAACTACTGAAACTAAAACATGATCGAAAGTTGCATAGCGCCTGGTCTTTTGACGGTAATATTTTCTACAGGAGGACGGACGGAGGACCTAAGGAAATGTGTTCAGATCAGGAAGACATAGACAATATCAATATCAGTACACAAGGCCTGATAATTTTGGATGATTTTGAATATTCTGACATTTCTTTGAACAATTAATTATTGAATATTCAATTAGAGTCATTTCAATTTCAATGTAATTTCATCGATATGTGTTTTCCAGGTGATGTAACCTCTATCGGCACTTGACCCTTTGTTGTCTGAATTTATCAAGAAGATTAAAATTCTGTTATAAAAAGTGTCCACTTGCGGAGCAAGAGAGGACTATTTTGGGGGAATTTGGCACTGGAATGACTGGTTCGGTTACCGAGCCAGTCATTCTATTGGTAGATCTAAGGATGGTAGACTTCTCTTGGTCTGCAAGTGGTCATTTTCCCAAGACCACTGCCAGTCTTGGCCAGCTTAGGCAGCAATGGTTAAGACATGATATTTCGAAATCTCTGACATTTCCTTGAATACTAGAACATTCAATATTCAATTATAGACACTTTCAAGCAAATTTCTTCGATGCTTTTTCTTCCACCGAAAGACCTAGACAAAATCCCTATCAGTACCTAATACCTGGTAAAATGACATTTCCGTGAATAATTATAATCAATGTTCTAGACAAAGTTCTAAGGTAATCTCATCGATGGTCTTTAACTTATGCATAACGGACGTCTAATCAAAACGGTCACAAATGGCACGTTATTCAGAACAAAGCATTTGGGATGCGTGTTGCGCCAGTTCCTTTAGACGGGTGATTTTCACCCATGTGTTTACATGAACTGCTATCTGTACGTCAGGTGTCCGTTGTATATTTGTTTCCTCTATTTCATACAATCTAAATATATGTTGACCCTAGTCTGTGTCCCGTACTGATTGTTATGAATAGTGGCACTGGATCCCACCCATGAGAGGGTGTACAAATATGTACATATAACAGATTCAGATTGGCATGATACTAAAGTAACACACTCATGGTTATGCAACCTATAAAATGCGTATCTTGAGTCGCTCATGCGTCCGACTTATAAGTGAGATTAACACAATGAACCCCTGACTCTTACTTCAAATTGTTGAATATTTTTTTACTAATTTGGTTGGAACCTGTTGCTGTTACACGCAGTAACAGCTTCCGCTCAGATTGATTTCAAAGTGTTTAACATGTTATTCTATCAACGATCCATTTGTACACCCCTGTCCTAGTCACAGCTATGCTTACACTACATCTTGTGAATCTATGAATGGCTACTCAATTATACATGTCTGAAAATATACCGGAATACATCCTTTATATTTGTACTTCCAGCTTCCTTTCAGTATGTTGCTAAAAACTAGCACGAGATATGTATAAAATGTAATACTTATTGTATGCACGTTATTAAAATTAACTTTCCCAAGTGGCACATTTCCTTTTCTAGAATTCAACAATGGTTGAACTATCTTCTATCATTTTACTCTTTAGCTATATTCTCCTATCTTACAATTATTTGATTCTTCTAACTCACTCTCTATGCACTTCTGAAGCTCTCTCCCAGTGCCTGTCGTCTCAGTACTATTCGATGTGCACCTGCCCTCGCATGCCGTATATATCTGATAATATATCCGCTATGAGAGGGCTACGTGCATATTTATTTGATAATAGGTAACGATTTAGATAGTTACCGCGCCGCAATTGGGCTTAACGATTGCTACTCATCTAAATCTATGATTCGTGGAAGCAATCTAAACTCACCCTCGAAATTTAATTGTAGCATTTACGAAGCTTGTAAGAGGCTGTTGTTATCTCTTTTCATCTGTTATCAGAACAATGACCCCGGTTGGATATTAATTTACATCCTCCTCCTTTTTCTGGGCTGGTGATGTTGAAATAAATCCGGGCCCCACCGCAGGTAGTGATATTTCCATTGTACATATAAATGTCTGCTGCCTCAAGGACAAAATCCACCTATAGTTGTGGCTAATCTGTCCACATTTGACATTGTAGCTGTAACTGAAAGCCATGTAACTCTAACTATTAATAACGATTTAAGCCAATTGCAAGGATTTCAAGAGCCTTATCGTAGAGATTGCCTACAGGCGTGGAAGGAGTTTGTATTCATGTATCAGACAAAATCGCTGCTATTCGTCGAACTGAGTACGAAAGCGCAGATATTGAAATGATCTGGATAGAGATCTATGACCGGCCAGAGCTTCTATTATGTGTTATCAATCGCCCATCCAATACAGCCATTGACAAATGGCAGACTGTATTAGATACTATCGATAATTCCCGAGACATGAACCCAAATAAAACTATTATGATAGTTGGCGACCTCAATGATGATCTACTCGATATAGACAAGCGTAATTTACGTGACATTATCAATACACTTGGGTTCCACCAGCTAATCCAAGAACCGACGCGCCCAATCTCTAATACATTACTTGATCCAATTATTATTAATAACATTATAATAGTCCAAGATAGTGGTATCTTTGCGCCATTTTGCAGCTACCATACTCCCATATATGTGGTCCTATCCTCTATAATCTATAATACCTAAGGGATATCTTACCATAGACGTATATGGGACTATACTAAGGCTGATTGACCGTGGGATAATCTTTCCTATGACGATGATGTAGATACATGGTGCCAAGCTATTACTGCGAATATTATAAGTGCCGCCACCATTAGTACCCCAAATAAAACAGTTGCCATAACACCTGATGATAAACCCTGGATGACTAGTAAGATAAAACATGTGATGAGAGTTAGGGAAAAGTCATTCAGAAAATCCAGGAAAACAAAATTATACCAAGATGTGGCAAGTTTCAAGAAGCAGAGAAACTATGTTAACACATTAGTTCGAGCAGCTAAAGAAGACCATAAAAACAACTTAGCCGAAAAAATAAGAAGCCACCATATAGGTTCTAAGCAATGGTGGAAGATAAGCAAATCGTTCCTACATGGCAACAACTCTAACTTTAACTAAATTCGCCCTTTAAAACGTGTCGATTCTTCATTTGCTTATGCTAATGATGAAAAGGCAAATCTTCTTAATTAATATTTTACTAACACTGCCAGGCTGGATGATTCTGAAATACAACTACTTCCCCTGTCTCCATATATTGAAGACACGATAGATACTATAAGGATAACAACTACTGACGTGCTGGTTATACTTACTAACTTGGATACATCCAAAACAG
>CM067372.1:99437587-99490087 GCA_034401795.1 Chaetoderma sp. LZ-2023a | reverse complement strand
TCCCTCAAGTATCTGACGTCATAATCAAATACGTCACATTTTAGCTGACGTCACAATCAAACTTATGTTTTATTCCGTCACGAAAAACGAACAGTCCGTGTCAATGAAGATGAATTGTGTCTTTGAGGTATTTACAATTTAATAAACACTGTTGAGTATTTTAAAATTAATTTGTTAGCTGTTGCTGACATTTGATTACGTGTATAGTTACCATGACATTTAGATTCCGGTAATTCTGATTTCATAGTTTTATATCGATATCAAAACACGTATAAAAAGCGGACGGAGCAGCAGACGGAACAAAGCTAGAAATAGGCGAGCCATAGTTAGAAATAGAACCCTCAATTATCTGACACGGCCATTAAATACGACGTGATCAAACAGTTGAATAGTTCAACAAGCAGGAAGCGTATTACAAATTAGGGCATACATATATCTCACGCTTGTGAAGTGGACATGCTTGCCTGAAATCACAAATACACCAAAAACTCAAGATTGGAGGCTCTGAAGAATGGTCATGATGCTTCTTAGCACTGTAGACAGCTGAGCATGTGCTGCAAGATTACATGGTGAATGACGCTGGCGGTTATAGGATTTTGACTCGAGCACTGCATACCCGCACATATCTATGTGAGAATATAAAGGACGTGAAATCTGGCGTCGGATTTTACTCGAAATCGGTGGGAGGGTACATTTTGACTTTATAGTATAGATTTTTCACAAATGTCGGAGTTATGCCCCTTGGTAGAGAGTTATGGCCCTTGGCTGAAGTTTTAAATGCTTATTATTACGTTAATTTTGCTCGGATTTTCCCCAGAACTTGGTTGTGGGTAAATTTTGACATTTTGGCATTCTGGCTTAAATTTTCTGTAAAAGTAGAGTTATAACACTTGAAACAGAGTTATGGTTCTTTGGAAAAAAGTATTTCTAATTTCATCATTTTACTCTTGTGCCATGTTTGAAATACTCTTATACCGGGCAGAATTTCGGAAGAATCAAAATTACGAAATCTGGTGGCATGGTGGTTCGGTGGTTTGTTGATTACTGTCCAAACGTCAGTTTTTAAACAGCAAAGAACTACAATTAACAAGGCATCAAAATAAGCATTCCGGTTTATAAAGAATATAACGTTAATGTTAGACGCCGCAAACGTTAGAGCAATGCATGCACTCAGCAAATTAAGAATATGTCGACATGCAACACCAGAGACGTTTTATTAAAATTAAAATTATAAAATTATATCCTCATCTCAGACTTGTGTAGATTTTTTTATTAGTCCTGTCGGATTGTCTTCTTGTCGCTCGGCTTATCGGTCTGTTTGTCTGTCAAAATAATTGTTGGCATTTCTGACTAAACTTCTAATCGCAGCTATCGTGGGTCGTACTTGTCTCGGTTATGTATCAATGTTTCATCAGATTAAATTTACCAACAAAAAGTCCGGGGCATGTCTTAGGCCGTGTTCTCACTGGAGAGTTTTCGGGAATAACGCCATATCTCAGTATTGGGCTACGCCGGTTAAGTCTCCAGTGAGAACACGGCCTTAGAGTAACTGGTTTACTATGCTTGTTCTAAACAAAGCCAGATAAGATAAATTTATATCTCAGTTTTGCAGGTTCTAGTCGCTGTTCTGGTAGATTTGATGAAGCAATGCATCATCAAACGTTAAGCAATACAAACCTTTGTAAGTTTATCCCGACCAGTGACTTGTGACAATGCTTGATGACGAGATACAGTCGTGATAACAGGGATGGTTACTGCACTAGTAGTAAAGCGAAGGGGGGGGGGGAGGGAGGGACAGACGTTATTGTTCTTCTCTGCAGGAGGTCTTGGAGAACAATGGCGTGCACAACAATGGCGTCCGTAGGCACACAAAGGAAGAACAATGGCGTCCGTACGCACTGGTATGTGAGAACAATGGCATCCACCCAACCCCACCCCACCCCCGTGATTTGGAGATTTGAGAACAATGACGTCTATATTCGTACACTTGAGAATCTATATTTAGTATATGTGACTCATGGTAAAACCCCGTTGTCCGTCCAATTTCTTGCTGAATTTTAACCCCTAAAGGTTGGGTATTTTATGTTTTAACTTAGCGGCACACGCCCCCCCCCCCTCCGTCCCCTTCCGTGGTAAAATAATAGAGTTTAAGAGGTGGTCTGATAACGTAGGGAAAAATAATAGAGTTTAAGAGGTGGTCTGATAAGGGAGGTCTATGACGAGGGTGAGGAGTAGGAGGTTGATGAGGCTAGCATTCTTGCTCAGTAGAAGTTGGTTTTGAGGTCGATGCTAGCGTACTTGTTTAAAAGGCAATGCACGATTTACGAATGTTTTGAAAATAATTTGTCTGCGTCATTATTAAAAATCATTTCTCGAAATATTTATCAGTAGATTCCTTGAATGACTGTGTCGTCGTGTTTTATTATGTTTTATTAACCTCGCTATCTACCGGTAAATGTGTACGGGTAATTTTACTGTACGAATATTTTGAAAACGATTTGTCTTAACACGATCAAATCGTTTCCTAAATATTTAGCTGTAACATCACCCAATTACTTTGTCTGGTGACAAATTTCGTTGTCACGATGCTTTTAAGCCGCTAAACTTTATTAGTAAACTATGTACATGGTGAATATTTTGAAAAAACCGATTTGACTGGTGGCTTAACCGACCTTACGCGCAAATTGTTTTTAAATACTTTTTTGTAATGTTTTAGATTTATTGTCTGCTGGATGTTATTGTCGCATTTAAAATGTCTGCATTATGTCTCTGAGGGTGACACGCGTTTATGGAAATGTTTGTCAAGCGGATCACTCTGTATGATAAAAAGATTATTTGTCGTGTATGGCATAAAGTTTTACCATTCATCGGCATTAGCCATGAGATCTGTCCTTACTCGAGTTACAAACATGACACGCGTTAAGGAATAATGAAAGAATGTTAAAGCACCACCCGTCTCGTTCTAAGCACAAGATACTACAATGTCCTCGCCGAGAGTTTTAAAAAAATCGATAATAAAGTGTGCACTCGCTCACTGGTTATTGTTGTTTGCCGATGTGTACAGATTCAACAATTAAGAGCAACATTATGAGCATAGTAGCATAATCATAGATGGTTGTTTACTACAAATATATATATATCCTTTTGGCTACAGAGCAGTGATACGCTATAACCATGTTTTACTACATAATTCAGTCCTGCCCTAAGCGACCAGTTAAAAGTTACATCATTACATGGACGCTAGAGACTTTCTTAACCCTTTAACCCTCGAATTTCTTCAAGAAAATTTCCATTTTCTTCATATTCATATTTGTAGACCAAGAGAATACTATTTTTGAAAATTTATCATTGGAATTACTAGCAGTGCTGGCTATCCATTTGTCTAGACATTGCGCCAGCAAAGACCACCCCCCCCCAACCACCACCACCACCATCATCATCATCACCAACACCCATCACCATCACCACCACCACCACCACCACCACCACCACCACCACCAGCATCAACTTGCAGCCCTAGAGAAGACTATTTTTGAAAATTTATCATCGGAATGACTGACTCTGACAGCTATCCATTTGTCTAGACATTGTGGTCGTAATGTGTGAGAGCATGGTGTCTGAAAAAATGGTATATAGGTTGGAGAGGGTATGTCAATGAGGGTTTAACAACGGTCTCGCTCGTATGCACACATGCTAATATGCGATACTGCTAGTCATATGTTCTGCCCTTGTGTGTGTGTAGGTGCATGCGTGCCGCGGTGTGTGCCCTTGTGTGCATGCGTGTGCCAGAAGACTATTTTTTTAATGTATCATTGGAATGACTGGCTCTGCTGGCTATCCATTTGTCTATACATTGCGACAGCAAACACCACCTACCAACCACCAACCACCCACCACCGCCACCATATCATCATCATCATCACTAACACCCACCACCACCACCAGCATCAACACCATCACCCACCACTTTCACTACCACCAGCGCCACTAGCACCACAACCACCAGCACCACTACCAGCAACCACCACTGCATGTTGCAGATTTGCTGGCACATATTGCGGATTTGCGGGTGCATGTTGTAGATGGCAATAAGTGTATGTACATGCCTAACCACACCTACATGCCAAAATGCATGCGTACATGTGCTGCTGCTTGCGGGCCGCATGTTGTGGATTTATGGCCAAATATTGCGGATTTGCGGGCGCATGTTGCAGATGGCAACAAGTGTATGCACATGCCTGAACACACCTAAACGCCAAAATGTATGCGTACATGTGCGGCCACATGTTGTGGATCTGTGGCCGCATGTTGCAGATTTGTGGGTGCATGTTGTGGATAGTGACCGCATGTTGTGAATGGCGACCTCCTGTTGCGGATTTGGGGGTGCATGTTGCGGATTTGGGGTTGCATGTTGCAGATGGCAACAAGTGCATGTACATACCTGATCACGCATACATGCCAAAATGCATGTGTACATGTGCAGCTGCATGCATGCCACATGTTGCAGATTTGCTGGTGCATGTTGCGGATATACCGTCGCAGTACATATAATCCTATAAAACGGTACAAATTCAATCCCTTTTCTCATTCCAGTTTAAACATCACACAGTAGTTGGACATGTAACTGCAGAGTAGTTAGGTAGCCTTAGGCAGTCAGAATTCTTTGAAGAACCTTGTAACTTGAATACTTGCTAGATTTATTCTATAATCAATATGCCTAGACATAAATGTTTTGAATGTGATTCAACTTTTAATAGGTCAAATGACCTGAAGCGGCATAAGATCCGATTCCATAATGATGAAGATAGCGAAAATCTAGACAGTGAAGATGAAGAAATGACAGAGATGAATAGTGAAGATGATGAGCCAGCAGAGTCGGAGAGTGAAGCCTGTGATGACTGAGTGGAATCTGGAAGTGAAGATGCAGGTGAAGATGAAAAAGAAGACATAGGCAATCACGAACTATTCACCATATTCCAAAATATTAAGCAGATCTTAGACGCTGAGCAATCAGGTTTAGAAGATGAGGATGGTGAAGTGAACACAGGCCCAAATAGTGTAGGCAATGAGTATATTGCCGTACATGTTGATGCTTTAGTTACAAAGTGTATAGACATAATGTTCCAGTGGAGAAGATTACAGAACTCTACGCTCATTAAAATAATTCGTCGGGAAACTAAAGATTTTATCACCAAGGGGTACACATATGATGATGCAGTCTTGTCAGCTTTTCGAAAAAGAGAGTCTATGATCAAGATGTGCATACGGAACCATTTAGATGCTCATGATAATGATGATGACTCTGTCGGTGATGGATCTGATCCACAAGGAATCAGTGATCGATAAATGGATCTCCAGAACATTGACTATTTGTTTATGCTACAGTAACTATATGTTTTATCATATGTAATATTTTCTTCAATGTAACATATGGATACAAATAAAACATTTGTTCTTTATGTGCATGTTGATTTGATGATTGTAGCTGCCCAGTTGGGTTGCCCCCCCCCCACCCCACATCCCTCGATATACAAATCAGAGTGGGTGCTGTTGATCTTGGTGGCGATGGCGGTGGTGGAAATAGGTGTCGCGGTGGATGATGTTGACACGGTAATTTTTCCTAGTTTTATTACCCTTAACTGGCTGACTGGCGGGGGGGGGGGGGGGGGGGGGTGATGAACGCCATTGTTCTCACATACCAGTGTGTACGGACGCCATTGTTCTTCCTTTGTGTGCCTATGGACGCCATTGTTGTGCATACGGACGCCATTGTTCTCCAAGACCTCCTGCAGAGAAGAACAATAACGTCTGCACACACGCACGCACTCACGCACGCACGCACGCACGCACGCACGCACGCACGCACGCACGCACCCCACACCCCGCTTTACTACTTGCACTAAGCCGGGTCATCTCTGTAACAGTAAACTATGATGCACATAGCTATGGGTTTCTGCACATGCTATGGGTTTCAAAACACATTAGGTGGAAACTCTGAGTTGTATGCATTATTCACAAACCATATGGCTAATGCACTCCATGACTGGTTTCGTTCTCTTGGAACTCACCAGGCAGATACTTTCGTATACGTATGGGATGTTGGTCAGTTGGCCCGACAGGGTTCACCATTGCCACCCATCCCTACCCCCACCGAGTATAGCTACCATCATGCACTACCATCACATTTGTGCAACCCTAAAATTAGTTTTTGCATCACCAGACGCAGCCAGGCTATGCCTTTGTGTTTGGTAAACCATAAATTAGGCAACCGCCTATATACCGATTTACTCATAGAACCAATACACGATGGTAGCTTCGTTATTATGTGTCATCGTGCTTTGTTTACCTACTGTGTCAATATCTCTTTGCTGAATGGTCGGCCATACCTTCTTGATTTATGATATTAGAATATTTGTGATCTTTTCTGTATTTTATTGAAATGCGATGGAGCACAATATGCGGAGCTATGTTTGCGTAGGACGGATTTTATTAGATCAGACCGCGTGTTTCCCGATTTTATTAGACCATACGGAGTGTTAATTTCCCGGTGTGGATTCATGGCAAATAAGCCCACATTTTCGATTGTGAAGAAAGTTTACGATTAAGAAATTGATAGGGTGGCCATTTTGAATTTCAACATCCAGATAATGTTACCAAATAAATTAGAATTCGTTGGTTGAAGTGATGACCCTAGTCTGCTCTTATGCATCTTCTCTCTGACCAGTAGAGAAGGGCCCCACTAGTCATAATACTATACTTTATTTTGTGATTTTAACTGTGCCCTGTAGAGAGGGTCCCCACCAAGGCATATAATTATATGAATTATTTACACTATTGATTCCTGTATCTTATCTTGGATTAGTAGAGACGGTCCCCACCGAATCATAATTCTATAATTTGTGTATGCTATTGCTACATCTTGTCTAGAGCAGACTAGTAGAGAAGGTTACCACCATTTCATAGATATGTTATGCTAAATTATATTATTTCTGTATCTTATATCTGATTGGTAGAGAAGGACCCCGCCGAGACATGTATACTTTAGCTAATTTACACTATATCTGCATCTTATCTTTGACTAGTAGATGCTATATATGATGCTATGTTTATTTCACAATAATTCTACAGTTAGTTACTGACTGGAAAAAGATAGATGGTGGTAGGATTGAGTGGTATGAACAATATTTTTTTTAAAACCCAGACTTGTTACTATTTACTCTATATGCTGAATTGGTGAATCCTATTGACTACATGTAATCCTGCATCATCACAGAGTGAATATTTTCCGTAGATGACCCTCATATAACACAAGAACGGTATAATAATATTTGGTGGCGTAGCAGGACGTATTCTGTTTTATTAATAGTAAATGACTTATTTTCAGGACAAAAAATCATGACAAACTGGTCGTCCTGCTTTTTCCTCATCCTAGTCATAGCTTACACTAAAGGTGTTGTAGATAGCAGAAAATCAGTATTCCATGTTTTACTCTTCTGTCTTTTCTTCTCATCCAATGCATAGCTTCCACTAAAACTGCTACACGCATAGGCATTCACGTGCGGGCGCAGTGCGGGCGCAGCGCGGGCGCAGTGAAGGCGCAGTGCAGCCGCTTTGCTATACACGTAAAAACCCCATTGGAAGTATGACCACAACCATCAATCCATAACATTACTTCAAGTGAGGTTTTGCATAGCATAGCGGCCACAGTGCACCCGTACTGCGCAAACGCCGTGCACGTGTATCTCATACTCTCACATCCTAATTACATCCGATGCCTTCCAGAAGTGTGAGCATCCTCATCTGTATGAATGGGAAACTAATCTGCTGTCAACTACTTTCCAAACCAGTGGCAATGGATTTTTATTCCTCGCCCCTTTCCAGACCGGAACGTGGTGGTAAACACTAAGCGTATCGTACTTAGCCGCTGCTGATCAGTCAAATATGCCACATGCAACAACCGAAATACCTATGTTCTAATATGGCAGTCCCCATATTTGAATTTTCCAAGGTAAGTAGTTATTCGGTCAGACTACGATGTATATAAATATGTCTATTGCGCTCTAAAACTAAGGCTTCGCTTTTTAAACTACCGGAAATATTACCTAGTTGTGATCATATGATCAAATAACCGTATTTTAGTGTCCACTTTGAATATTTGCAAATTAGGAATATTTCTCCTACCTAAGTTTTTTCTAGACTTTAATATGTTAATCTAGGGGCATCTCTGAAATGCATAGTGAAGTAAATACTTATAGTGCCACCTTAGGAAGTTTGGGGAAAATTGGTACTAACGTTTTAAAATGGCACCATCACTCTTCCGTTCTTGTGCAGAGCAAACCTATGTCATATTGCATATCAAAATGACTGAAAGCATCCCTCTTATTCTGATCTTACGTGCATGCTTGCCATCTGTTTTAAAACCTATTATTACATAACACTTCCTTCACTGATTATAGGCTACAAGACGTATCTGATGCACAGCTATTTGTTTGTTCATTTATAAATTATTTGTCCCGGGATAATTTTAGAAACTCCTTATAAATGTTATAGAAGTAATGACAGAATTATTTTTGTTTTCTATTAAATTTATAGCTAAATTTTGTGCCTTCTGCTTGTATTATTTATTTTATTTCAAGGAATATCTGTGACATTACAGGCACTAACAAACATGTTTCCCATTCTCCGAATGCCCTACCCAAAGTTTATTTAGTGAAAATATATTTGGTAGTAATAATATTCTTGTCATAGTTGGGCATCTCTTGAGGAGTTCCTGGTAGAACATAGTTGTTACTTCAAGTGTGGTGATAACAAAAAATACTTAATAACTGCTCGATTTGTCAATCTACTAAACTACTAAACAGTGAGGTGACGATTTACAGGTTCATTTAGAACAAAAATGGACTGCATCGAACAGCCTATACATTTTTATCATAAACACTGAATCTCTACTTACATACCCAAAAACACATATCAAAAGATACTTTTCTTCAAAGGGTATACGCAGTAATGAGTCATGAGTGGGAAGCTTATGCTAAAAAATGAAGTCGGTATTTAGACCTTCCAGTGGGTGATTTCAAGCAACATTATATTTTAGTGCAGATGTTTGCGACACAGAAATGGACCTTTACATTTTTAGCTACTCCCCACACATCACTAGCTAAGCTCCACCCACATCTCGCCGTGTTGGGATTGATAGATCCCCAATGCCCTAACTATCAATTTCCTGAAAACTAGACAGGGAAGCTGTTGAATATTTTGTAACTAATTTGACTGGGTGTTGTTGCTGCCTATGGCAGCAACAGCGCCCAGTCAAATTTGTTTCAAAATATTCAACAGAATATTTACTAAATAGTAAAGACATGCAATTTGTACAACAACGCATAGACCGTCTTCAAATATGCGTTCGTGACGTACCGTTCGTGACGCACTTATCGACGTCATTCATTATAATGTCGTTCTACACATCACGTTGTTGATTATGACGTCATATGATGGGTGGATACCCTGGAAAGGTGAATTGACCCTGACATCCAGAATGGAAGCTATAGTCTAGATGTGTGTGACATACATAATGATGATATTGCTCAGTGAGTACATGTTAGGATGCACGGATGAGTTAATGATCTTCACGCGGCAGAGGTTCAGTACCATCATGGCGGTAAGCTGAACTGTATGGCTACTCGGTCCTTTGCTTCAGCAGATAATGGTAATGCTAATAAATCACTAAGAGATCCTTATATCATATTCAATCGTTCATGACATTAACAGTGGTTTAACTAAAGGGTACAATTCCTCTGATGTGTACCTAAGGCGTATGTCATATAATGTGTATAAGTTTTATCATATATTACCGGGTATTAACTATATCAATTAACCAATGTGTATGGGAAAGCTTCCCAATGCGATGTTGATAGGGTTTCTACAAGGCAACCATGTGATGCATCACAAACCTGGCCTGGCATTTGGAATGCAATTATGTTCATTGAAACCACATTTATGAGGTATGGACATGGATCAGGGGGCATCATAGGAATCACTCTTGAGCCATCAGTACTGCCAAGATGAGTAATGAGTTTGCATTTACTCTATCAAGAGTCAAACCGCAAGTCACAGTCCATATGGAGCAGATGCATTCACGTGTGATAGAAGGGACACATGGTACAGACAAGCTTCGAAAAAATCTACCATACTCAATAGACGTATTGGATGCAGGCAGTCACCCTACTGATGCCATCGATATCGTTAGTTGGAAGATTGGTCCAGATGCTGTAAATCCAGACTCATCCGCCAACATAGACAAGTAACAGATGCAAGGGTATCAGTCCACTCGGCCCGAAGAGTTCAATAACACGCGCTCTAAGGGAGCAGTTGCGATGGCTGTCACAAAAGAGCACATTAATGTTGATCAAGCACCAGTCCATGACACAAAGCTTATCTACTCCAGAGTGATTAGGTGGGATTACAATAATCACGAAAGATCGAGTGGAGTGCAACATTCTGGGAGACTTTTCTTTTTAAACCACAAGTGACTATCATTAATGGTTGTGCTCTGTTATGGATAATCTGTTGGCCGGCGAATGGGACAGTTTTGGACTTTATCACAAACTGCTTACATTATATTTAGCAGTAAACTAGAGGATGTATCTCGTGTTTAACAGATACTAAACCACAGCATAAACGGTGGTACAGGGATGGCCATGGTTGCAACAGTTCGAAGCAGTCATAACCAACTAAATAAGTCTATACTTCTTCCACCACAGAATGTTATACTGACTGTGATGGAGAACAAAACAGTGTGCATGTTCCAATAGAGATTGATGTAGTATCTGATGAGACAATTGTGGTTGTGCTCCTTGTTCAATGGAGGATTCCAGTTCATCCAACAAACATATCACGTCATAAACAACTACGTGAGATGTAGGATGACGTCATAATCAATTACGTCATGAATGGCGTCGTTAAGTTCGTCAAGAATGCTTAATTGATGACGGACTAAGCATTGTTGAACGAATTATATGTCTTTACTTTGTAATAAACATTATGTTGGCTATTTAGAAACTAATTTGACTGGGCGCTGTTTCTGCCATACACCCAGTCAAATTAGTTACAAAATATTCGACAGATTACTTGGATAGTTTTCCGCAAATTGAGATTCAGTGAGTGCATGGATCGACCGATCCCAACACTGGCGAAGTGTGGGTGGAGCTTAGCTAAAGATGGGCATAGCATATGTAAAACAGGATTCCTCTATAGCATATGCGATAATCTAAAATCATGTTGTAATTTCTATCAAATGTATCACACCTGCTTTAGTATCATCTCGTTGGAACTCGCTAAAGGTGGTTCCAAATGAGATCTTACTTACTGAGTATGATAAATTTGATACGAAATCGTAACTCTTATTAGATCCTCTGTATTTCCGGAAGGACCTGTCGATAGCAGACATTGTATTCGTCATCAGACGATGTTCACAAAGGGCAAACGGTACTTTAATACACTGTATATGCTGTGTGAAAAATAACTTTTTGTGCCACCCATTGTAAGTCCTTAGTTCCAGTACGACAACCCATATTTCCAAATGGACCTTTCCAGTTTATCCATCCATCATATGCCGTCATAACCAACTACGTGACGTGCATGATGACGTCATAATCAATGACGTCATACATGACGTAGCTATATACGTCACGAACGCATAATTGTTGACGGGCTAAGCGTTGTTGTACGAATTATATGTCTTTAGTATTTAACAAAGATGCTGTTGAATATTTCTAAACTAATTTCACTGGGCGATGTTGCTGCCATAGCAACAGCACCCAGTCAAATTACTTTTCAAATAGTCAACAGCTTACCTGTATAATATTCTGAAAATTGATATTCAGGTAGCTCATGGATCGATTGATCGCAACACGAGCGAAATGTGGGTGGAGCTTACCTAGAGATGGCTAAAAATAGAAAGGTCCATTACACTTGGAAGTCGGGTTATATCAACGACGACCAATATGTTGCGAGAATAGTAATTCTAAAAATATTGTTTTCCACGGGCTTTAACTCTAATATACTAGCTGCAGATTTTGCTGTTCTGTCCTACATACATTTATCGCCCTTTAGTCAGAAACAAAGAAACTGACATCTATCGGCGTTTACGCGTACTTGCACTGCCTTCACTACGACTAGATGCTGGTTTGTGATTCACAACCTTCCTTATACATGCCCTTTCTCTTGGCAATCTGTTTGGCTACAACTGATCACCAGGTACTATTAATAGTTTAACAACAATCACACGCAAGCAACTATACAGAACCGCACGCACGCAAGTTCGCACTTTCCGCCCAACCGCACTCACGCCCTCACGACCGCACGCACGCATAGTTGCACACTCACACACCACTTAAGCTTTTGTTTCAGCGTTTTCCGCTCTCTCTCTCTCTCTCTCTCTCTCTCTCTCTCTCTCTCTTTTCCTCCCCTCTCCCTCTCCCCCTCTCCCTCTCCCTTTCCCCCTCTCCCGCTCTCTATCCCTCTCTCGCTCTCTCTGCCTGCCTGACTGTCTGTCTATGCGGAATCATATGATGTAGATTTTCCAAATTTAGCACATACCTTTATATTTTGATTGGCTAGAAAATTTTCTTTGCTTTAGGTCAAAGGGTCAAATATTGAGGTTCCGAGGTCACTTAATGCAAACCAGAATACACATTTTTGTGGATAGCTTTGCAATGCCGAAAGGTAGAATCACAAAATTGGGAGCATACATTCATATTGGCGTTTCCTAAACAGCTAAATTTAATTTGAGGTCAAGAGTTCAAATATCTAGGTCACAGCGTCACTAAATACATCCTGAAATACACATTTTAAGCCATTAATCGGGAATGCAATTATATAGAATCACCAAATATGGCACATCTATTCATGTTATAGGTGGCTAGAAGTTTGAGAGGTTACATGACAAAGCATCAAACATCTAGGTCATATGGTCACGGAGTGCATGCCGGAATACACATTTTGGACCATAACTCTGGGATGCAAAAAGATAGAATCACCAGATTTAGCACACGCCTTTACATTGCGATAGTATATTATTGATTTGAGGTCAACGGATGGTTGAGGTCAACGGATCAGCTATATAGTTCACGTGGTTACTAAATGCATTGACAAGACAGAGCTCAAAGGCGTGAATCAGCATCTGCATTGAGTAAATTCTAGTTTTCACGGTTACTCGTTGATCAGTCAGTAATGTTGTGAAATCATCCTAAATAGAAGTTGAATATATAGATAAAATGTTCATGTGCTAGATCTGAAGAATATATGAAATTTTTAATTGCGACTCGCAACAAGTAAATGTCGGTCTGTTGGTCAGTCTGCTTGTTGGTCAGTCGGTTTGTCGGTCACATCTTGACGTTGGTGGCAATGCTACCTACCTCACAACCATAGCGTGTCACACTTGTTAGCTGCTCTGTGGCAAGGCACCTTCTCTTCAGGATGCACAACTTGTCAGAATTATTTTACTATATATATATTCACTATGATACAGCATATCTGACTTTGAATCAAATGAACAAATGTCTGATTGAAGATGCAGTAGGCATTATGTCTTTGGTTTGAGAGCTAATCATCTCAGTTTGGGCTTACTCCTTTGTTTGGCACATGGCAAGTCGCATACATTCCCGTGTGGCCTGCTACAATTTCTACCTATTGCTTTTCAATAGAGGAATCCAGTTTTAGTTATGCCCCACCCATCTCCAGCTAAGCTCCACCCACGCTTTTCCCGTGGTGGGATCGATCGATCGATCGATCTCTGCACTCTCTGAATCTCACATTCCAGAAAGCTATACATGTAGCAGTTGAAGATTTTGAAAGTAATTTAACTGGGTGCTATTGCTGCCTAAATATATTAATCAGAACATTTGTATGTATGATTATGACATCCTTAGAACATGCCCAAACATGGACCATCTTTGCTGAGCGACTTTTACAGACAGCGACGGCGTATTGTATAGCGCATCGTTGGAAATTACGCTGTCTGGCCATCGGTGTCCAGTGATGGTGCGTAGGTGTTTGCGGTGGCAGGAATCGAGTTTGTCTAGAACTGCCTTTGGGTCTTCCCAGACGTTACAACTATACAGCATCAAGGATACGCAGGCTGCATTGTATCAACGTAGCCTTTTTACCAAAGGCATCTTTGATCTACGAATCCATAGCTTCCAGAAGGACTGGAAAGCTGTTTTCCCCATGACTCAGCGTGCAGCAATGTCAGCAGTACTGCAAAGCAGTGAGCCCAGGATTTTACTTTTCCTTCATAGCTCGCCGCCACAAAGTGGATCGTCATTTTCTTTCGTTTCATGCTTTGTAGATAGTTATATCTGGGTGAACTCTGTTTAGGATTCATTCATAAAGATATTCTCAATTTTTAGTTTGCATACAGCTATTGGGAGAAGTTCTGCAAGGGGTTTCTTTTTCTCGTCTATGAAGTCCACATCGTCGGCATATTCTATTTCTAGCGGCATACCCAGTATCAACACTGGGGGTTTGGTCTTGTGGAACTTTTCCTCACAGATTCCAATGCAGCAGCAAGGTAACAGGTGAAATGCAACGGAGATAGACCATCTCCCTGTGGGGAGCCGATTGATGTCTCAAACTCTACAGACTTCACTGAATTGACTCATACTTTCAGCTTGGTGTGTGCAAGCAGTGGTCTCACTACTCGTAGCTCGTCTGCATCGCAACTGGCCTGGCATAGTACATCTAGGAGCTTTGAGCGTTTAATTGTGTCGAAGTTTCGTGACATGCCAGTGCCCATTTTGTGGAAATCCCAGTTTTTTAACATGACTACCGACAAGCATGCGTTGAGCGCATACAATGTCTGCGCAGCTGCGTCCACGTTTGAAGCCACTTTGACATGATCCTATCTTGTCTCGGATTTGGCATAGAGTAACATTGGATAGGATTTTCCGTATGCTGTTGAGGCCATAAGGGTGTATTGGCCTACAGTGTCGATGGGAAAGTGGTGCATAAAAGCTGAATTGATTAGGTGCGTGCTCAGTTTTGAGATAATGTCACTTGCATATTTGAATAGTTCATTGCTCAAGCCATCAGGTTCAGATGCACGTCCATTTTTCAGGGCGTTAAGTGCCTTCTCAACTTCTACTGTTTTAATTGGTGTTAGTAATGGCCTTGGTTCTCCTGAGAACGGGTGCAAGGGTTCATCATCGTGGTCAGTGAACTGTTCCTTGAACCATTCTCGAATCGCCTCAGATTTTCCCTGGGCAGCCCCTATAAAGTGTCCTTCAGTCACTGAAGTTCAGTGTTGTGTACAGTGAGTAGTGGTGTGTAGTCAGTAACTCCCAGGGCTCGGGATGCCCCAAACATTTTATGACAGTCATCCGTAACAGTGATTTCATCTGCTAGGGAGTCTGCTTGTTGAATAGCAAGATCTTTTAAGCGTTCGCTAATGTGGCGCAGATATGTTATTCCGCTCCCGGCGTAGTTTTCTGCGGTCTTCACGTTCGCCACTTTGATAGATACGCATCTGTAACGATTTCTGCTCTACTGACAGTTTTACTACTAGCTGGTCCTCAGTATAACTAGTTCGGCTGTTTTTACGAACACCTATGGTGCTGGTAGCTGATGATTCCATAGATTTCAGTATTTTGGTTAGGGCTTCGTTTGGATCGGAGCTGACGTCAATGTTAGCTATCTGCTCCCAGCGGGCCTTTTTGTATGGCATTTGAGTGTCAGTGTCGCTGATTAGCTTGGGTAGGTTGTAGGTGACTCTACCCTCTTTCCTGGTATAGCGTTTATAGATTGGGTAGAGAACATTCACCTGAAGGCATGTAATGACTGGCTTATGGTCAGAATTGAGGTCGGTGCGACATAGGAACGAGCATCCCGAAGGAGGGGTTTTGCTTCTGGCTTGCATAGTATGAAGTCTATTTGGTTGAAGACAGCTGTTGTAGCCTTATAATGTTTATTAAATGGTAAAGGCATACAATTCGTACAACACCGCTTAGTCCGTCACCAATTAAACGTTCGTGACGAACTAATTCATTCATGACGACATTGATTGAGACGTCACCACACACGTCACGTAGTTGATTATAATGTCATGTGATTGGTGGATAAACTAGAAAGGGCCGTTACTTTGAATGCTAACAAACAAATAACTACAATTAAATTATGATTCGAATGTGTATTTCATTTTGTAGATTGCAAGGTTTGGTGAATTTGCATAATTTATCACTAATTCATAAGTCATTTAGAGATAATAAATGATGATTAAAAGAGAACTATTCAATAAACCTTGCAAAGAGTGTTCCAGTTATAATGTTATGAACGTGATAAATCATTGCTTATCTTAGTTGTTCAACTAGAAAACATTGATCGTATGAAATACTGAAAATGAACTAAAGCTATATGTGATAAAATTATATCTTCTTTTCACTGCTTTTAGATCTTCTTAAATATACATATCAAATTAAAAGAAGTCATTAGTTTAAAAACATAATATTGGCACAATAAAATCGCAACACATGCACCTACGCACATACGCGAACGCTCACGTAGACACGCGTGTGCAGATACAAAGCTTATGTATATAACGGTTATATATATATATATATATATATATATAACGGTTTTTAATCGTATGAGAAACTAGCGTTGTCAAATATAGGTATGTGCGTATTTCTCTAGTGCATGCAAATTATAATTATTAACAGTTAATGTTGATTACAGACATGGAATGTACTATTCTAAAGCAGGTAATATGGATTCTTACCGATTACTATGATGAAGCCAGGGATTTAATGGAGGATTCCAGTTTCTCAGTCAATCATGTGGCGTCGTAATCAACTACGGGATGTGTAGGATGACGTCATAATCAATTAAGTCATGAATTGCGTAGCTAGGTTCGTCACAAACACTTAATTGTCTTCAATATTTAATAAGGATGCTGTTGAATATTTTGATAGTAATTTCAAAATATTCAAACGGTTTCCTGAATAATTACATTGAAATTTGTATTCTGAATATTCAGAGTACCAAGTACAAACCGATCCAAGACGCGTAAAAAGTGGGCCGTGCTTAGCTAAAATGGGCGTGTCATAGCTGGAAGTGGGGCCCTCAATTATATCTGATTGATGAAAAAATCTTGGAGCTCATTTTGAAAACACTGTATGGGATAACGTTTGTGTCCGGAATAAACACTACATCTCGTTACCAATGGATGAATCCAGTTTTAACTATACCCCGCCCATCACTAGCTAAAGCTCCGCCCACGATTTTCCCGTGTTGGGGTCGATCAAACACTGACCTCCATGAATCTAAATTTCCAGAAAGATACAGGTAGGCTGTTGAATATTTTGAAACTAATTTGACTGGGTGCTATTGCCACCATAGCGCCCAGTCTAATCAGTTTCAAAATATTCAAGAGCATGCTTACTAAATAATAAAGACATACAATTCGTACAACTTGATGGATTATTAAGCGTTTATGACGGCCTTAGATACATAGATATATTAGATATATTCATGACGTAACTGATTGTGACGTCAAGCGATGATGATGATAATGATGATGATGATGATGATGATGATGATGATGATGGTGATGGTGATGATGATGATGATGATTACTTATTCTGCTGCTGTAGTAGAAGAAACATCCTACAGCTGCAATACGTACTTCTTCGCTACTGACCACTGTGGCTTGTCCCCAGCCAATGTCTTTAGCTTCCTCAGGTCCATTCTAGATCTGAGTGTACCGAGTCATGCTTTCTTGAGATCACCTCGCAGCACACGTAACAAAATTATGTAATGACGTCCACTCCTGGTTTTATATTTGCTGGCTGCCAGTAGGGCGAATTAAAGTCTCTCTGCGCTAGTGTGCCTTCTAGCATCATTAGCACATGGCCGAACATGGACCATCTTTGCTGGGCGACTTTTACGGACAGCATGTATTACACATCTTGGAAATTGTGCTGTCTTGTCACCAGTGTTCCGTGATGGTGCAGGGGTGTTTGCAGTGGTAGGCATCAAGTTTGTCTTGCACTGCCTTTGGCGCTGGTCAGCTGTTACAGTTATATGTCATCAAGGATATGTAGGTGCGTTGTATATACGTAGTCTATTTGTCAAGGGCATCTTCGATCTACGAATCCATAGCTTCCAGAAGGACTACAAATCTATGTTTCCCATGATGCAGTGTGTAGCAATGGCACCAGTACTGCAGAGCAGGGAGCACAGGTCAACCTACATGTGGCGTTATTCGGCAAGACCCCATTTATTTGACAGACAGCTGGGATCCCGCTATTTACCATGCCCTTAGTAATTATCCCTGTAGTAGTTATGTCTTCTTGCATGAAATATATTCACATTTAAGGATATTATCCTGGAAATGGGTACACACTTGCCATATGCTTCATCGGTCCACCAATGTGATGTCAAACATTTAACGGTAAATTAGGATTGCCAGCTAATCACGTCACGTCTTAGTATTTAAGCAAATCAATTAGTTAAATATTCAAATGTTTGCCAATGAATCCTTCCAATAGCTTCCGAGAAAGCATGATTGCCTTGCCTAAAGTATCCCATATAACAGGTATTGCCTGAAATGAACTACCCTAATGGTATTCACTTTCACCCAAATTACAGATAACCATTGGGCCTAGTTGCTTTTGTTTTATTCTATTGTTTATTGATGGAGAAAGATTATTATCTCTTCCTCTATTAAGATATGTAACATATTATTAGGATACCCCAATAGTTGGCATCAATATTACCTTTGGCTATTAACTTTGTAAATGTCTATGTCGTACTGGTCGCATTTTATTATTTTCTTTTGCAAAAAAGATATGACCACCAGAGAGTATGATGCGACAATTGAGACCAGTTCCCATTCCCGAAAGTATATCGCCTTGTTTGTTTCCATTCGCATTTATACTTGCATGCGTAGAGGAGACGGGCTACGAGTAATCCATTGGTTCTGCTGGAAGCTTATTAAAATTCCCAAGACTACTTCACTTTAATTCACCTTTCCAGAGTACCCACTCATCATATGACGTCATAATGAAATGAGTGATGTGTACAATGACATCATAATGAATGGCGTCATGAATGATGTCGATAAGTACGTCACGAACGCATATTTGAAGACGGTCTATGCATTGTTGTACAAATTGTTTGCTTTTACTATTCAATAAATATTCTGTTGAATATTTTGAAACTAATTTGACTGGGCGCTGTTGCTGCCATAGGCAGCAACAGCACCCAGTCAAATTAGTTACAAAATATTCAACAGCTTCCATGTGTAGTTTTCGGGAAATTGATAGCTAGGGCATTTGGGGATCGCTCAATCCCAACACGGCGAGGTGTGGGTGGAGCTTAGTTAGTGATGGGCGGGGCATAGCTAAAAATGGAAAGGTCCATTGTGTTGAAACATTTAAATTGTTTGATACAGTTGGCACACGCAGGTTTAGCTTTAACGCTACTACTCACATGACCTAATATAGTTGTTTCAGAATCCAGGCTAACTCGAAGTCAACATTAGATTAATCTAGTTAGTATACGGTATAAGCTAGTAATAGACCTTTCCAGGTTTAGCTATGCCACGCCCACCTCTAGCTAAGCTCCACCAACACCTCGCTCGTGTTGGGATCGATCAATCTCTGAACTCTCTAACTATCAATTTCCAGAAAACTATACAGGTAAGCTATTGAATATTTTGGAACTAATTTGACTGGGTGCTGTTGTTGACTATGGCAGCAACAACGTCCAGTCAAATTAGTTTCAAAATATTCAACGACATCTATATTAAATAGTGGACAACTTGTCTGACTATTAAGAGTTAAAGACATGCCAAACAGAATCATTTATGACGTAATGATTATGACGTCATCCTAGACACCACTTAGCTGATTATGACTTCATATGACGTCAGATTGATAGATTGATAGATTGATACTCCGGAAAGGTGAATTGTTGAACAAGAACTCAGGCATAAGACATATAAATTAACAATATTCAGGGCTGTGCCAATTTTCACAGACGCAGTAATAGTAGAGATTTTTACAATGCGGCCTGATTCAGTTAGTAGCCTATCGTAATACGATATATTGGCATAGTATATGTATTAGAATTAGGAGATCATATTCTCCCAAAGGGAGTTGAGATTGTGCAGGTATTGACCAGGGGTTAAAATTGTAAAGTCGGCTGAGCACGCAAGTGGAAGCAGACTATAAAGCCATAACCTATGCCTACATACCCATATGCGGAAGGCAAATAGTAAGAGCCTAATAGACTAACTAATTAATACACTAACTCGAAACCAAATTTACATTAATCTAGTCAGTATCCGGTATGAGCTAGTAACAGTTTGAACAGGAACTCAGGTATAAGACATATAATTTCACAATTTTCATGATTGTTCCTATTTTCACACAAAACGTAATAGTAGAGATATCTCAAACATTAAATACAGGGAAATGCTTACAATACTATTTTGCGATGTGGCATATTAGTAGCCTCTCGTAATTCTGAACGAGGGCATCATGATATTCAGTGGCTGTGTTCTGCTGCTGAAGAAGCGAAAACGTCTTTCACATGCATTCAGTTTTTCTTCAACCTTCTCTCCGGTGTCGTGTCCACTGCGAGCGTCCTGTGCTTCTTTAAGGTCTTTCCCGTATTTAGTGGTCCTAGATTACGTTCTTTAAGGTCTGATCGCAAAACACTTAGTAAATTGATGGTGTGGCGTCAACGCAGGGGAATGTTCGTTTTCTGTTCCAGTGAACTGATCTGGCATCATTCCTTGATTGTGTCCGCCTTTCCGTGGTCAGAGCAGAAAAAGTGACCAGAGTTATGTACAACATATGGTTAGTGTAGAGTGCTGATTTGTAATGCGTTCCTTGCTCTGAACATATTTCGACAATCATCGCTGGACGTGATCTTGTTTACCAGGTCATCTGTTCTTTTGATGGCGAGTTCTTTCAATCGCTCACTGATCTGATAGATCAATCTGGCGGTGTAGCCTCATGCCTTACACGTAGATGTTATCTCTTTCTTATTACACAAAAATCTCACAATTGACTCGGGCATAAGACATAAATTCACAATTTTCAGGAGTGTGCCTATTTAATAGAAGATGTAAAGATAGATATGTTTTAACATTAAATACACGAAAATGTGTACCATATTATTTTGCAATTTGGCATGATTCAATTAGTAATCTCTCTCCATGCTGCATATTAGCATAGGAATAAATAAACAGAATATGAATCACATTGAATCTGGATGGTGTTTTCACACGAATGGCTATAATGGCTGATCATGATGAATATGTCCGATGTACATTGTCTGTACATTCAAATACAGATAGCAATAAAACATAGAACGCTGATGTTCGTATTATAGTGCACCTGATAAAGCTGCCATGGAACGCGTGAAAATATGCATCAGTTGACAACTGAGTAAATCAAATCATGTTCTGGCAAATTGTATCATATTGCTTGAGAGAGGCTAATTGGATACGACCTGTCACACAAGCATCTGACGTTATTATCAAATACGGCACGCCACAATCAAAATAACTTGTCTCCGTCATGAAAATCAAAATGGCGGTCATTAGGGTCTACGAATTGTATATCATTGATGAAATTTTATCTTTGATGAATTTACATTTTAATAAACATATTAATGTTGAATATTTTGAAACCCATTTAACTGTGAGCTGTTTCTGTCACACGAGAACAAGAGCCCCAGTCAATTTTGTTTCAAAATATTCAGCAGCGTACTTGTGTAGCTACCCTGAAAATTAGATACTTGGAATTCAGTTTTCAAAGTTTCCAATTGATTTGAACACGCGTAAAAAGAAGCATGGCTAGAAATGGACCCCTTTATTGCTTCAGATGATGTGGCAATTAACCTTTCCAGAGTATCCATCTATCATCTGACCTCGTATGACGTCATAATCAGCTCAGCGCGTATATGATGACGTCACAATCATGACGTCACAAAGGGTTCCATATAGACCGTCACCAAATCTCTAATACTCCGACACGTTGTATGAATTGTATGCCTTTGTAATTCTTTGCTATTTAATACACATGCTGTTGAATATTTTGAAACTAATTTGACTGTTTGTCAAATTGGTTTCAAAATATTCAACAGCTTAAATGTATAGTTTTTTGGAAATTGATAGTCAGGGTGTTCAAAGATCGATCGATCCCAACACGTGCGAGGTGTGGTTGAAGCTTAGCTAGAGATGGGCGGGGCATAGCTAAAACCGGAAAGGTCCATTAGTCCTTTGCATCTGACAAATGGGAGGAAACTGTTCGGGAACATATAAATGCTAGATTAGATAAATCTGGCCATGTAGGCCTATCCTTATACCGTGTATACACGGGTTTTCTCCCCCTTAATAAACCGAATTTTCGCAATGGAATTGTTACTCTCGAAATAAACTAGGCTTTTCGTGATTGGCCAGGGCCCGATATATCTATGACAGTTCTATTCACAATCTCAATATAGACCAGCTAGAGACTGGAAAAATATCTTTGCTGTGAGAACCTGAGGCGAATTTTAAAACATGAGATTTAATACTTTGTGAATGTCCATAGAGTATATGCAGTAGCATTATTATACACACTGAAGATGTACACAGCACTGAACTATTATTCTCAGAGGAGTCGCGTCACCTATCAACTGGGCTGTGGACACATTCTTTGAGATAGCTTGGTAGCAGCAAAGTGATAGTTGGCGAATAAGCATTGTTACTCAAACATTATTCAGTCTTTCACAATGTTTGCTGTTGATAAGGCCTCGTTGTGAGATGGTGAAGCTGCTATATGTAGCGCGCATGGTCATGACCACGATCAAGATGTGGACATATTTTATCATGCAAGGTCTGGGTCCCGAACAGTTGGACCCGAGACATGATCTAACCTGGATGACGTTCCTTAGAACTAACACCAGAAGCAGAGATGCCCTTCTGAGCACTCACCAGTAGTTTAAACACACGAAAAACTAGCATTCCAAAGAAAACGCTAAAGTTGGTGTGATCTTGAGAATAATGTTCAGAACATATCACACTTGGTATGCATTTGCAGGCAGCCAAAGAGCGAGGGTGTACTCAATGAAGGATTCTGAGAGATATTTTGTGAAGAGAGCAGGTGAAAATACGAAAAGGATCAAGATGGGTTGAGAGTATCTCAAAGAAATAAATTAAAATACTGATTAAATTTCTACTTCTTAGGGTCACTGTTATACTTCCTGAGAAATCGTGATTATACTAGTCATATGCCCTCTGATATTAGCCTACTACGGTCTTCTGGCATGATAACGCATTCTTCAGCATTGCCTCGTTGCACAGTGAGTGGGAATGTCCCACTGATGATGTAGTTGTGGAGAAAACGTCTGTTAACATCACACCAAGATACATACCATTCGCATGGAATAAGGTCCACGCATGTATAGCATACGCATCGATCTATTTTAGACATAGATAAATTACTTAGAAGATCCCAAGTAAGCCTATGTAGGTCAAAGCATATGTATTCGCATCACATTATGATTATTTCGGAATAAATGATGTTGTTTAACCAGGAGACTTAATGCGAAAATTCATACTTTCAATCCAAGGGTACAGAAGGAGGTGACTAGTGAAATATTGATTAATAAATATTGAGAAATGGATCTCGAAATTGAAGTCAGCAAGTTGTCTGCGCCTGCAGAAATCATATCTACAATTAATTCTTATAATAATATTATTAACGGTAATAACAGTAATAAAACCTTTGTTTGGTCGGTCAGTGTCGTTTCTAGAAGCTAGAGGGCAATAGAAGTCTCCATTTCTAGCTAAGCCCCGCCTATTCCTAGCTAGGTCCTGCCCACTTTGTAAGCGTATTTGAAACGATGCATACACCTTGAACACTGAATTCCCAGAATCCCACTTGCAAGATAATCATACCGCTAAGCTGTTGATTATCTTGAAACTAATTTGACAGAGAGCTGTTGAACAGTTCTTAGTTAAATTAGGTTCAAAATATTCAATATAATGTTTAATAAATGTTTAATTCATTAAAGACATACAATTCATGCACTTTCGTGATGGGGTTTTACATTCTCGTGACAGAGCCACGTCACGTTGATAGTAACATCAGCTAACATCTGACTATTTCATTATGACGTCAGATCCTTGAGAGGCAGCACAGATCATTCTATTCAATGACTCTTTGGTTAGAATAGTCGGCTCGATCGTGGTATTTTACCGTCCTACTTTAATGGCGACCGACAGAGCAGGAAGTTAACCATATCATCCCTGATTGGTTTGGCTGCTATGGCATATATCCAAGGATCGATGACGGAGCCAACTTTGCGCAAGAAGACTTCATAAAAGTACAATAGATTGTGATAGGACTGCTTTGGAATAAGGGCCACGTCGTGTATCGTGGTATGCACAGCCGTAGGAATATAGGTAGAAAAGAACAGAATTAAAACAAACATCAGCGCTCGTATGTCTGTTGTTCGTCGCTTGTCTGTGTCTTCCTGAGGTTGTTCTTGTCCTCTTCTGGACACTATTATGTGTTTGGCCACATGGAAACCAATGATGGTACACAGGGGAAGAACGGTCATGAAAAGCGATAAACAAACATTTCGTGGTCTGTTTACATGTGGTGGATATGTACAGATTGTTACATATGTACTGTCGATGTAGAATGTAGTAGATTGAAAATAGACGGCCACAAATATACTAGCTAACAGTGAAATCAGCCACACCAGACAGCACAGTCGGAATACCAAACCCGTGGTAAGCATGGCCCGAGCTTTGATCGGCTGTGTTAACTGCAAAAAGCGTATGACGGCGAATAGACACAAATGATAAACCGTGGCAAAACTGCATGTGCAACCAATGTACCAAAGAACATTGCACAGAAATCCTATTCCTTTAATGGTTATTCGTGGTACCACAAGATTCATGGCTATGGGAAATGCCAAACATGCAACGAAATCCGTCACGGCCAAGCTGATGATGATTATAAAAGTAATTGACCGGTAACGCTGGAACTTAATCAGACTAGCGATTAGAATGAAGTTTGTCACGACGCCGAATGTGCAGACTGCTGTAGGAATGCCTCGTACAAGGTCTGCTCCAATTGATGCATAAAACTCCTGCGATCTCCGAACACCCGCGATCCTGGCCTCTATAGCAGGGTCGACTCGCTGAATACCGACATCGGTGCTGATGTTTCCTACATGATGATACCCAGTGTTACCATCCATGATATTGTAACTGACCTAGAAATACGTGACGACTAATTATTTTAAGTATTTCTTCCCCTGTGTTTCTACAGTGGCACGTGCTGATGTCGAAGTATATACATCACTTGTTATACACGTGCATAAAAATTTTGTTCAACGACATGTACATTATAAATATTGTGAGATCAATATTCTTACAATAAATTGTTCGGTTTATATAGTGTAAATATATAATAGCGGTGCTATGAAAAGAAATACTAATTAGATACACTATCTGCAATTGATCAGCTTGTTTCGATATGAACTCTTCTTTTGGGAAGATGTTTCTTACGCTTCATTAGTCAGTTATCATAAGTGAACACAAATGACCAATGAAATTAATCGCTCTCTATCTTTATGCGAGTAATTGCAGTTATTACAGGCAATACCATTAAACACTTGTGATCTACATATGTGTCCATCTTTTCCTGGGAATCATCGATTGCTGACGATTAATCTCTTATCGACAAGAATGGCTGGCCAGATCAAGGTGATAATCAGCTGAGACAATATTGTGGTCTCATAGATCAGAGGTTGTTAGAAACATTGTCTAGTGGACAAATATCCACAGCGTTGTGCATCGACAGAAAGACAAAAATAATTTATATATATATATATATATATATATATATATATATATATATATATATATATATATATATATATATATATATATATATCTTTGTTCTCGCATCAGGACTGGATGTGTCATTTAACGGGCGGCTATGACATACATGACCTCATTGTACTAAGATGAGCACCGATCAAGGGTTGGGGTTGCGGGTTCTATTTCGGATGTTTGGCCCACCAGACTGCGGCTCTTTCAGACGGGTGGTCTTACGCCCACCAGTCCTAAAGAACCACCATATTGTGTTCCCAAATGCAGTTGTTCGCTATAGGCATGTTTTGACCTATTAAATATTTGTCTCTTGATCAGGTTAATAAATTGTGATTACACGCGTACCACGCTCCATACAGATTTATAGACTAAACTAGGTAGGCATGCCTATGTCAGATTATCTGACAAATTGCAAATATTAAAAATAAGGCCCATTGTTGTAAACGAAACATATTGGTGGACAGTCAGAGGTAGGGCTTCTTTTCTGGCATTGTTCTTGATGAATATGATGATAATAGGCATGCGTGGAATTTAAAGGTATAGATCAAGTAGGGAATCCTAGTTACGGTAACAGTAGGATATGATTTAAACCCAAATCTCCGGGATCAGTAGTTTCCTAGAAGCAGTCCCTGATAGACATTTCAAAGGCCCAACATCCAGACCCAGTTGCAGAACATGATTTAACGACTTACCCACATGCGTGTCTGTGAATCGGGATATTGGAAGGAATCGCAGAGTCCATAAGGTTAATAATCTATCGTGCTGAGCTATAAACATCCATGGATTTCCGCTCCCATCTCACTAGGGTTGTTCAAGCCTAGTGTAGGTTGGGAATCATTCCCTGTCGGTCATTATTATAGGCAAATCGTTTGGAAGAACATCTATCGGTCCCCGAATACAGGTGTTTTCGGCGAGATACCGCTTGGTTAAAATCTGCGCCAAGTTTGTAAATAGTAAAGGAAGCGGAATCATGGCGACAAACAATTACCAATGGACTTTTCCAGTTTTAGCTATATCCCGCCCATCACCAGCTAGGCTCCACCCGTGTCGTGACCAATCGATCTCTGAACTTTCTGACTATCAATTTACAGAAAACTAGACATGTAAGCTGTTGGCTGCAACAGCGCCCAGTCAAATTAGTTTCAAAATATACGACAGAATGTGTATTAAATAGTAAAGACATACAATTCGTACAACGTGTCTGACTATTAAGCGCTAAAGATGAACTATATCGAATCATTCATGGTCAAATTCGACTCCTAACCATAGTTAGCTACAGCTAACTAGATTCCCAGTCGAACTTGAAATAGTTAACTAGCTAGTCAACTATAGTCGACCGAGCACCCGAGCTCGGTTCAGAAGGTTAGTTAGTACGAAATTTGCGTAAATTTCCAAATGGCGGACACTTATCGCTTGCCACGAATAAATGCATATAAAAGTGTACATATGTCATCAAATAACTTAGGCTTGATGAAATTTTGCTTTCCCATTGTATGTCAATGTTCCCAAGCCCATATTCCTTCCCATTTCATGTCATGTGGACGTTTTTGACGTCTTAGCGGACAAATACAACCCATTTTCGTAGGTCATCAAAACAGACTACTGAAAGGGTTAATCGAGACTGGTACCCGGCTCCAAATTTTCTGCAACAGTAATTCAATGGGGATTTAATTATCCTTCAAAATTTTAACCAAATCGATCAGCAACTTACAGGACTATATTTCAACAGTACTGTGTGTGGTCTTGGCATCGATTTGAAATCACTGGACCACCCTGGTCCCAGTGTGTAAGTTAACGGAGAACTGTAAAGGGGGGGGGGAATTTCTAGATATGCCCCACCCATTTCTGGCTAAATTCTGCCAGCTTTTTACGCGTATTGGAATCCATTTGAAACTTTGAAAGCTGAATTCCCAGAATCTAGATTTCAAGGTAACTTTACAGGTAAGCGGTTGAATGTTTTGAACTTGAACTAATTAGACTGGCGGCAACAGGTTCCTGTCAAATTAGTTTCAAAATATTCAACAACTTGCCTGTATAACTATCGTGATTTTGGAATTTTGGAAATTCAGTGTTCAGCGAGTTAAAAGTATATCATTATAACTAACTGAACGCGTCTATAACAACTTTGAAATCAATAAAGGAATATAATCCTAGTCACGCATGTCCATAAACAACCTCTGCCTTAAAGAATCACCAGCTTGTTGCACTCCATATGTCACCAACCTGATATGGACGGATCCGATCTGTTACTCAACTATATTACGTCTTAATCATTTATGTCACATATATGGTGGCGTCACAATCGTAATGACGTATTATAACTGCCTCGTGACGCACAAGAAGACAGTCAAGTGTACAAATTGTATGTCTTTGATGGATTTGCAATTTAATAAATATGCTGTTCAATATTTTGAAACTAATTTGACTGGGAGCTGTTGCTGTCATAAACAGCAATAGTTCCCAGTCAAAATAGTTTGAAAGTACGCAACCGCCTACCTGTGTAGTTACCTTGAAATCGGGATTCTTGTAATTCAGTATCCAACTTATATAAAGTCATTCCAACACGCGTACAAAATCGGCGGACCTTGGGTAGAAGTGGGAGGGGTTAGACCAGATATGGATCCCTCCATTGTCAAATTAGCTTCAAAATACTCAGCTGCTTCCGGTATGTCTTTGCAATTGAGATTGTGAAAACTCGAGAATAAAGGGTTTAGACAGGGCAGGTAATATAAAACAATAACGTTTTACTGTCTTTCAAAAAGCTTGCTCCATGGTTAATACAGTAACCTTTGCATCACTGACATCCCATTAATTGTCTCAAATCCAATGCAACGGTACAAGTAAAGTGCTCCGAATGTAGTTTTACTTGAGGCTGTTGCTGCTTTGGACCTCAACATATTCGCCATCTCGTTCTCCAGGGAAATGTAACTTGCTTGGAGGCAACAATTAAATGACAGCGGTGTAAGAACGTATTTTGACAAGGGGACTAAACTCAGGTTAGGGCCTAAACGTGTGGAGGGCACTATGGGAATACATGATGGGGGAGGAAAACCCAGGGTGTTTGAGATAGCCTACCCATCGTAAAGAGTATACTTCTTCTGTAACCACCACTCTGCCTCATTTCAAAGATTCCTTCGCGAGCGAGGTGACTATATATTGCAGCTAGAATAATGTACATGATATGACAATGGTATTCATCGAAATTGGTCTGTACTATGATCATAATCTTGCGTTAGCACTTCGGCTGCTTCGTCTGAAGACAAGTTCGCAAACAAACAAGCTCCAGGTCAACACGACATATTGGTCAAGATAGATGGTTGCCACAGCATAGCCAATTACTGTGGCTGTATGGCAAGGGTCGTCTCTACTTTATTATTATAAGACATGGCGGACATGATGCAACGGAAGACGGGAAGTTAATCCGGCGCAGCATGAGACTGAATGCGAGTCAGTACATGGCTATAAGGGTGTCTGTATAGGTCCGGAGATGACAGTATGAGTCTAGATACTGTGCAGTCAAATTTCATTTTTAATCAAAGGTGTAATACTCAAATTACGATGTCTCTTAGCTCACAGTAGATGTATAATTAATGGAGGGAACCGATCTGTCGCCCAAGTATATGACGTCATAATCAATTACGTCAGATGTAGACGGACGTTTCAACACATAGAGTCGTATCTCGCCGTCAGGAACATTGTGAAGATCGTCACGTGTGCGAACTGTATGTATTTAATATTTAAGAAACAGTATGTTGAATATTTTGAAACTATTTTGACTGTGCCTTGTCAAATTAGTTTTAAAATATCCAAAAGCTTACTTGTATTATATGCCTAGTTACCTTGAAATTGGAATTCTAGGAATTCACGATTCAAAGTTTTTAAATTGATTTCAAAACGGATAAAGTGGACGGCGCTTAGCTATAGATGGTCAGGGCATAGCTAGAAATTGACCCTTCAGTTGCCTTTTGGACTAGAAGATGGCGCGTCGTTAAGACGCGGTGTCCTGCGCCCAGCTTTTGGAGTCTCAACACCAGATTTTCACAAAAAATGGATACTTAAAATATAAGCAGGGAATAATTTGGTTATAACAATCTATTTATAGACCTACATGCCCATAAAAAATTGTATTTACAATGCAGTTTCACAACTATGTAAATACGAATACATTTATTTACACACACTCGCAAGAACATTCACATTCAGCCATACTTGCTGCATTCACATATTGGCACAGAGTAGTAGCATTAGGCTTATAGACGACAATTTCCTCTTCAATTTTACAGACCAGCTACAACGAATTCCTTATGATGTAAGAGAGAGAGAGAGAGGGTGGGGGTGGGGGTGGTGAACATTTTGAAGCTAATTTGACTGATTCTAATATTAGTTCCTTCAGAATATGCAGCGGCGTGTCTGTATAATTGAGGAAACCGATCCGTCAGTCAAGTATATGACGTCATTATAAATTACGTTACGTGTAGGCTGACGTCGCAATCATAATTGACAAAAATACTCCGTTATGAACCTGGAATACTTCGTCAGTTATGCGAATTGTATGTCATTAACATTCGTTTTGTTGAATACCTTTAACTAATTTGACTGAGAGCCATTGCTGCCATTGGCAACAACAGCACTCGGTCAAATTAATTTTAAAATATTCAACAGGTTAGGTGTATAGGTACGATGAAATTGGAATTCTGGTAAATCAGGATTCAAAGTATATAGATCGATCCCAACACGCGCAAGTCATGGGTGGATCTTAGCTAAGGATGCGCGTGGCTTAGCTAAAGGTGGATTCATCCATTGCTTTGAAGTTAAAATAGTCATTGGTAAATCAGGATTCAAAGTATATAAATGTATCCCAGCACGCGCAAGGCATGGGTGGAGCTTGGCGTGGCGGCTGAGCTAAAGGTGGATTCAATCCTTGCGTTGAGGTTGAAATATTCGTATTCTAGGGATGCGAGAGGAAAACACAATTCCTTATGGACAAAATAACAATGTTATCAATAGTTTATGTTAATTAATTACCATAGCACTAATGATATTGATTTAGCATAAGATGTTATAGTTTGTGGTTGATGTCTGCACTCGCGATATCCACATTCACCAAGGAGATGACCTTAGGATGTAAGGAACGTCTATTACACAGTGACAGCCGTAGTTACACTAGTATTCACCATTAGATGATGTTAGCATGGAGGATAAATATATATGTTTATATTTATCCTCCATGATGTTAGGAAGAGAGAGTCCGCGATACGATACTCAGAACAACGCACCGATATGCACTATGTAGGAGTTGATAGGCGAGGAGAGTTCGCGCCTTGCTACGAAAGAACCAAGCATCAGGCGCCCGTTGAGGATGGGGAGTCGTTTGCGTTCGCCGTGGGACAATGTTCAGTACACAGTAGCGCGACGATCGCAAACGAGCGTGAATTTTCGGCAAACATATCACATATCCCTCCTGAACGGCCCAAGGTTTCACATTTGAGACGGCGTTCTGGAGGTGAGAGTCTGGGCTGTATTTCTCAGAATCAAGCACATTGAGACGATGTTAAGCTGAGAATCCGTGCTGCGCTGCTCAGAGCCAGGAACCATCATTCACCATTAAGATGACGTTATGCGGTGGGTGCCCGCCCTGTGCTGCGACATAACCAGATACTGGATATATCAGCCCAGGATATATCGCAAGTACCACCTGAAATAATAAGGGGCATAAAATCAGTTGTTAATTTACATATATATTTCATATATCTTCCAATGTCTGTGAAATGTTTTCCCAGAATTGTGCTAATAGGCTGAAATATTATCATAACATCAGAGAAGCAAGTGTCAAAATGTGACATGTTTTTCGAAAATTCACGAGTCATCTGCATGAGCTCTGCGTATCATCTATACATAAGTAGTAGGTATTAAGTTTAATCGGATGTACTGGCAATTCTTTCTGATTTTGAATAGATGAATGTCAATTTAACAAATCTTGTGTTAACATAACCATTTAATCGTGAAATCGGCCAAAGCAATCTCTTCAGTGGTGTTGAGGTATGTCCATTTGCAGGCTAAGAGAAGACTATTTTTGAAAATTTACCACTGGAATGACTGGCTCGGTTACCGAGCCAGTCATTCCAGTGATAAATTTTCTAAAATAGTATTCTCTTGGCCTGCAGATGGACACTGACTATGCAAAAATTTGAATTTTGTTAACCTTATAATGTTCAAACAACCTTCATTTGCAGGACAATTGAAAGACATTTTTTATAAATTCCTTTGGAAAACTTTTATAAATTGTCTTCAATTGACCTGCAAATGGATTTCGTTCAATGAGCAACAATTTCATCATTATTACACATCTTGGACATTAAATGGTTAATTAGGATATATAAGTAGTATTTTGAGCGCTTTGAGGCGCGGTTGACACACGATGGGTTAAAAGTACCTCGCACGAAGAGACAAGCAACAACAGTAAATATAGTGGAAAGTCTTTCAAGCATTTTCAAATTCACTAGATGACCAACAATGACATCGCTGTCATAAACTCTACAATAGTGGAAAGGAGACGTTTGCTTAATCAGGGATTGCATAATTTATAGTACTATAGATAAAAAGAAGTGCGACACGAGATAATTGCGACGTTGTCAGAAATATAAGAATATGACACGACGCCGACCAACGACGGACGGATACTAGTTACAAGTCGCAAATGAAACGTGGCATTTTGTAAATCTGTCTGCTAGTCTAACATGAATAACCTGCCTAAAAAGAGCTATGCTGTTTGGTTTAAATTAGGAAATCGTCAAATTTCGCTTGATGCGTTTTGCAATATCATTGGCAAGCACCACTATATGGAGGGTCTCAGTCTAGTAAATAAATCATCGATTCAATAAGTTATGCAATAAATTAGTCAATCAGACAATCGATGGACGGATGTATGCACGCATTTACGGTCGGATGGACGGACGGATATGTGGGCGGGCTGGCAGGTGAACTAGTGAGCGTCGGGTAGGCTGACGCGCGCACAAATGGTTGAATGGATGCATGGAAAAAGAGATGGTCAAATGGATGGGCGTGCGTGCGTGCGTGCGTGCGTGCGTGCGTGCGTGCGTGCGTGTGTGCGTGCGTACAGGCGTGCGGTTGTGCGTGTGAGCGAGCGTATGTGTGTACGTGCGCGTGTGCGTACGCGTGTGTATGCGTACGTGTGTGGACTGCAAGATGGAATGGCGGATGGGTGGCGGAATAGATGAGCACATGGATGGACTGGAGAAGGGATGAGTGATATGCAGGCAGACATGTGGACAGGAGGATGGTGGGCTGGTGAGACGTGTGTGAGATGGCGATGGACGGGCGGGAGGGTGAGGAGTAGATGCAGATGGATTGACGGGTGGGTGGGCGGACGGGCAGGTGGTCGGGCGGTCGGGTAGGCGGGCAGATAGCCGGGCTAGCGAGCAGTCAGACGGACAGTGGACTGAAGGGACAATGAGTGGATATGTCGATGGGAGTGTGGATGAAGTGAATTGTAAGATAAATGTTTAACGGAGAACGTATGAGAATGGATGGAAGAAGGGATGGAAGGATGGTGGTGGGGCAGTTGACAGTGAGATATATTTAGACAACAATAAATTGATAATTACTTACATGATCAGGATTTGGCAGATTTCAGTTTGTCCCAGACTGTAGTGAGAGGACAGTACTTGATTGTGTGGGCCGAGTCTCCAGAAGCCCCACACTTGGGACACGTGTAACGTCTAAGCACAGGGCACGTGGTTCTTCCACGCTCATCCTTCAGAACATGGCCGCCATACACGGACAGTGCCTCTCCATTGTTCTTACAGAATACACACATAGAGTTATTAATGGACATCTGTCTATCACGTGATGAGGTTGTTGATCTATCTTTGGTCTTATGGCGGGTAGAGATCTCGTTGATCTTCATCTGAGATTCTTTACAAATACGTTTCTGTCGTTTAAGGCTAATATAAATGTCAATGTTATCGAGTTCTCGGTCAATGCCATTGAAATGGAAATCGTAATGATTCAGACGCGCGTCATCCAATGAGGTCAATGTGGATAAAATCGGATGTGTGTTCCAGTTGTAGGTGAATAGGTCAGAAGATGAGCACTCGGAAGAGCCTGAATCTGACCATGTCGGTGACAGGGAACCAGTAGAATCGCAGGACGTATTGGGTGTTTGGTACACTGTGTACCAGGCTGATATTGGTTTGTAATCTAAAGTATCATATTCTGCTGACGTAGATGTGATACTTGCAGAGTCGTCCAGTACTTCGCGGCACTGGTTCATTTCTTCTCTTGATATCAGACAGGTAACGCTCAACATTTCTTGTGTTAAGAACGCCATTACGCTCCAATGTAACTAACAGTAAATATAAGAGTGATGGTAAACGTAACAAATATAATCTTATGGTGAAGTAGTGGGATATTTTCAGGGATTATATAGTCTGGTAGCAGATGATCAACAATATCGATGTCATAAATTCTAGGATAGCGTGAAGGAGACGATTGCCTAATCGGGGGTAATTTATTCTAGAACAGTTCAACAAATGTCATTTCTGAATTACCTGTGTTAGTCTAACTAGGAAACTCCCCATGAATAGGCAGAATTATTCTGATTGACCTAAAGACTTGTTGAAAGAGAACTTTGTTATTTGGGGTAATTGAGGAAATCGGTCAATTTATTCAAATTGCCTCTTGCAATGTCCTGAAACCTTTAGGACAAACATAACTAACATTGAGCTTATTTCTACAACATAATAAGAATTTGACACTGAGAATATGTCGATTGAATTTTTTTATGATGTCATACTGAATTTGAATTGCAGTGATTTAATTTATGCAAACATATATATTAAATGACCGACTGACTGACTGCCTGACCAACTACATGACCAACCGACTGACTAACCGTAGGATGAACTAAGCAACGGATCAATCTACCGATGGACTTCCGGACCTACAAACTGGTTGACCACAAGACGGATTGATGGACTAACAAACTGACCAACAAATAGATGTATGGATGGACTGATGGACTGGCCGAGCAACAGAACGAGCGACTAACTGACTGACTGACTGACTGACTGACTGACTGACTGACTGACTGACTGACTGACTGACTGACTGACTGACTGACTGACTGACTGACTGACTGACTGACTGACTGACTGACTGACTGGCTGACTGACTGACTGACTGACTGATTGGCCGACTGATCGACCAACCAAGTGGCAGACCGACCAAATGACTGAGCGAACGAACGAATCAACGAGCAAACAAACGAACGAAGGAACGAATGAACGAACGAACGACGGGCGAATGAACGAATAACCGAACGAATGAATAGATGGACGGACGAATGAACGAACGAACGACGAGCGAACGAGAAAGCGAACGAATGAACAAACGAATGAACAAGTGAACAAACGAACGAACGAACGGACGGAGGAACGAACCAACGAATTGCTCAACTTACTTATCTTACTGAACTTGCTATAAAGACTACTTGTAACGAAAGGGTGAACGAGCAAGCGAACGAATAAATGACAGAATGAACGAATGGATGGATGGACGGACGAATGAACGAACGAACGACGAACGAACGAACGAACGAACGAACGAACGAACGAGAGAAAACGAGCAAGCGAACGATAGAACGAACGAACGAACGAACGAACGAACGAACGAACGAACGAACGAACGAACGAACGAACGAACGAACGAACGAACGAACGAACGAACGAACGAACGAACGGAAGGACAAACGAATTACTCAACTTACTTAACTTACTCAACTTACTATAAAGACTACTCTCAAAATAGTAAACAGAATATTTATTAAATTGTAAATAACAATTCGGATTCCGCGTTTCGGGCTCTAAAGTTTAAATTTCCATTCTTACCAATAAGTCTCAAGGAAGCAAGACATGTATGTAAAATAATAGCAGCTGTTATAAATCATAATTTCTAATAATCTTAATTTACTCTCCAATATCTATGTGCGAGTGTCAAATATTGTAGCCAATCCGTTAAATTAGATTGATCAATTAAGTTTGAGTAATTCCAATGAGGGTGTCCACTCCCTAATCAACGAGCAATGAGTGCACGCTTATTGAGTAGCGCGTATCCGTATTGTTACCCTTCCATTTCACATGTGGCGTGTGCGACACTTTGCCCAGCCCGCGTGCGCTCTATGAGACCAGCCTGAGTAGATTTCCGACCGTCTGTTTTCATAGACATTACTTAATGCCATGTCATAAAACCTATAAAGTCAACGAACAACTTCATAATATTGGTGTTATATGATTGCTACTTCAATCAGTCGCTAGAACATCTTAATTTTAATATAAAACTTAGGCCAAATAGTTCTCGAACTCTTCGATTTGCGGCCTGGATTAGTATTCTGGTAGTTGTAGGCGTTTTCACAGTGAACTATGACACCTATAATTGATGATGATGTGTCGTGGTGCTCCGGAGCGTATCATCTATCCTGCAGCTTCTCCACGGACTCGCTGGGCTCGCTGTCACCACGCTGCTCAAAAACTGATGACGTCCTAGAGGAATCGCAGATGGATCTGTCGTTATTAGCAATACATCTACAGTATTCTGACAACTGGAGTCTAATGGAAAGTGATGGCGATAACAGTGTAAGCTCGGACGAAACAGAAGAATACAGCGTTGAATTTGATGCTGTAATCATCCACTACTCTCCTCTGGATGTGTTGAACGAGGTTCGTCTCTCTGAGTATAATTCCCACGTTAATGGTGTCGACTCCGAACTTGATGACACAGATATGTATCTTATCAGCAACCGTCAAAAACTAACCTTGGGTCAATTCGTACCTGTTCGTAGCGTCAGAAATTTAAACAATCGTTCATCTCCGCGCCCAGTTCCTCAATCAGACTGTGGATACTTCAACAGCCGAAAGAAGCCCAATTCCTTTTGTGTATTCTGTAAGAATAATGGCGAGTCATTGTCCGTGTATGGCGGCCATGGTTTGAAGGGTGAGTGGGGAAGAACCACGTGTCCTGTGCTCAGACGTTACACGTGTCCCAAGTGTGGTGCTTCTGGAGATTCTGCGCACACAATCAAGTACTGTCCTCTTCTCAATGTCTGGGAGAAGATGAAGAATATACACGAGGCATCGTAAGTACAATGATTAAACTTAAAGGAAATACAATAACTATAGGAGAGAAATGTGCGCGGGTATGTTGTGGTTGTAATAGATGTTGTCAGTTCTTACGCAGACGTGAAAGCTGAAATATAGACGCATTAATCCTTTTGCTAGACTGCAGAACTGCTCACTAAAAGTTACAAATTCAACCAGCCAGATACCATGACACACTTTGTGATGGCTTACCTTCGATATGGTTGGATCATACAAAATATATATATATATATGTTATAAAGTCATACAATACAATTCTAATGGACCTTTGCAGTTTTAACTATTCCCTGCCCATCTCTAGCTAAGCTCCACCCATACCTCTCTCGTGTTGCGATCGATCCCTGAACACCCTGACTATTAATTTCCAGAAAACTATTTAAGTAACCTGTTGAATATTTTGAAACTAATTTGATTGGGTGCTATTGCTGCATAATGGCAGCAACAGCGCCCAGTCAAATTTGTTTCAAAATATTCGACAGAATGTTTAGTAAGTAGTAGACATACAAGTCGTGCAACGTGTCGGACTGTTAAGCATTTAATGCAGACTAAATCAGGTCATTCGTGCTATAAGTGATTATGACGTCATCCTATACGCCATATAGTTGATTAGGACGACATATATAGTCATATGATGGATGGATAAACTAGAAATGTCCATTCAGGCATGGTCAGCACAATATGAGTTGTATGATTCGCCCTATTATTGATTAAATAGTTTCACGTGTTTATTTGTCCGTCCGTCAAATACCAGTCAAGTCGTCCAAACTACCAACTCATTCCACCTTTGAAACTCAAGTCGTACGAAAGAATTAAGTCAGCTCGGCCCAATTATCAAACGGGCGAATCGGTCTATTATTTTAGGACGAGTTCAGAGATGACTTTCCGAGAAGGGCAAACTGATGATCAAAGGGGCAAGGTTGATGATTGGTACGAGTTCAAAACATTATTTGATAAATAAGATAATTAGTGTTTATTCATAGCTTGAAAAACGCTGATTTGAAAATGCAAACATGTTAATTTATTTCCATCCAATCATCTTCTATAACCAGCGTGTTCTTTGATAACAACTTCTAGTAGAGCGTACTAATGACGATGTGGGACAGGGATTGGGAAAAGCGTCGTATATTATCAGGTCTGTCAATCCAGTTCGACCATACATCCGTCCGTTCATCTTGTCTGACATTAAAGACTTTTGTTTTTCTTTAAAAACGTAATCAATTCCTAATGGCGCATAGATATGAAACTTCGCATGTAGGCCTATGTTGGTTATTGAGCGTGAGTGAAAGAATTCTAGTTTGGTTGACTGCGTCAGTCCGTCCGTCTGTGCATTCATCTAAACATCTTTTCAAACAAGAGAGAATTCATGAAAACTTGAGATTTTCATACACTGAGTGGCCGAAGAAAAACTGAAAATTCTACGTATGTATACCTGTCCGGAAAGATGAACGAGCACGCGAAAGTACAAACGGCATGACGGACTGCCGACAACAAGGCAGCATGTCCTGCGCCTCAGAATCAGCTTGCGTGTGGAGTTTCCGTAATATGCTCCAACTAGAACGTAAGTTATCAAAGACAAACACGAACGTGCTATAGTTGCTACCTAGGCTGCGTTCTCAGAAATGTTAAAAATCTGACAGACTGACAAGCAACACGCAGACCGACTGCCAGACAAACATATGCTAAATACGAGTCGCAAGTACAAAACCAGAATCGCTTTAGAGCCCAAGTTCCGAGACCCTAGATATAGTACCGCCCGTCCTCTTTACCCCGTAAGTAGTCTACGGCTGTAGCTAATGTAAGAATCCTAGTGACGTCACACATCCACAAACAATGGCATTATCCTTGCTGTGATAGAACAACAGTGACGTCATAAGTGTAGCAATCACAGTATCAGGTATCATATTCGGTAACCAGTAGTCGCATGAGGATTCTAATGGATGAATCCAGTTTTAGCTATGCCCCGCCCATCTCTATCCAAGCTCCGCCCACACATCGGTCATGTTGGGATCCATAGATCCATGAACTCCCAGACCATCAATTTCCAGAAAAATACACAGGTAAGCTGCAGAATATTTTGAAACTAACTTGACTGGATATAGGCAGCAACAGCGCCCAGTCAAATTATTTTCAAATTATTTAACAAAAAATGTATTAAATAGTAGACATACAATTCGTACAACAATAGGTATAGTATAGGTCATGGTTTTATAGTCTGCTTCCACTTGCGTGCTCAGCCGACTTTACAACTTTGAACACAACAACGCTTAGTCCGCCATCAATTAAGCGTTCGCAACGAACTTAGCTATATCATTCATGACGTCATTGATTATGACGTCCTGATTGATGGATAAACAGTAGTTGAAAGGTCCATTGCAGACAGATGGTCTAACGAGCCGTGATAGATGAGTAAATGTAGGGATACTGTTTGACACATTTCCTCTAATGGATGAATTTGATTTGTCAGTCAAGTATATGACGTGATAATAAATTACGTCACCTGCAGGCCGATGTCGAAATCATAACTGATTCATCAATTATACAACAAGCTGCTGCATAATCTGACACAACTAAGATTAGAATCAACCAAATTAGCTTCAAAATTCTCAACAGACTCCCTCCCTGCCCACACACCCCACCCCTCTCCCTCTCTCCCCCTTTCCATCTCCCTCACACTATAAGGAATTCGTTGTAGCAGGTCTGTAAAATTAGAGAGAAAATTCTCGTCTATTATGTTATTATTATGTGCCACTATTTGAATAGAGTAAGTATGACTCTATGTGATGATGATGATGATGATGATGTGTTTTAATGTTTCAGCTCACTGCTGATATCTGATGGAAAACAAGCTGGTCTATCAAGTTGAACCTGATTCTGTCTGCAGAATGTGAACATTCTAAGAGCTGTATAATACCAACACATGATGCCGTGGCATCATACATACAGAAACACTTATATTACCCTTGCTGTGATATAACACCCTAGTCACGTCACACGTCCATAGACAATTACATTATCTTTGCTGTGAACTGTAACATTAGTGCTCTTAACGATACATAGGCATATTCCTGTTTTGTAAATAAGTGTGTACATAGAAATGATAACAACCTGTATAGAAACATTTACTCTGAGATCGGCGTGAATGCGTTCGCGTACACGTTCGTACCTGTATGTGCATGCGAGACTTGCCAGTACGTATATGCTAGCATATGTGCGTACGTTCGCGCATGCGTCCGTATTCTTACGCATGAACGTATGTGGGCGCGTGTGTCTGAGGCATGTGTGAATGCGGGCATAAAATGTGCACATCTACACCGTCAGTATTTGTGTGACTATGCATGCGTATGTAAATTAATACACCATATTTATAGAATATCTGCACTATCTACTTACAAATAAATTCTAGCCACTATAATTTGCCTTGCTTTATTAAGAACTTCACTGTAATATAGCCTACAACAGGGGGTATTGCATAGGGACACCTGAAAGGGTACTTGATGGTCTATCTTTTTTCAACACGGCTCTGCTGAAGACTGTTGCTGCCATAGATAGCAACACCTAGTAGTAGCACTGCTCTCATAACCATGTTACTTGGTAAATTCAGTTGCAATATAGATGTTGATAAATTCAATAGCTCGCCAAGACAAGGGTAATCACAGTTTTGTTCCTGTCTCATCGTGTTCTGTTTAGTCACTCTTTCAGTAGGCGGTTCTAGCCACACCTCGCTTATTTCGCTCTACCCTCCGAGGTACGAGCGATGGAATTGATTTAGGTTGAACGTTGAATTTGACTGGCAGATCGGATCATCTTATTGTCGGCAAGCAGGACCTCTGACAATAGAGGTATTTGATCAGTCAATATCTACCATCATAATCAAATACGTCACATGTTACCTGACTTTACAATCAAAATGACGTACCTCTGTCACGAAAATCGTAAAGTCCGCCAGGAATGTGTACGAATTGTAGGCCTATGTTTTATCATGAATTTACAAATTGATAAACATTCTGTTGAAAATTTGGAAATTAATTTGACTGGGAGCTGTTGCTGCAATGCTAAAATTAGGTTCAAAATATTCAAGAGTTTACCTTGTAATTTAGATTCTTGTAATTCAGGTTCCACGTTTCAAATCGATCCCAAGACCCGTGAAAATTGTACGGATCTAGAAATGGGCGGGTAGGGATATAGTTGGAAATGGATCCCGCTGTTCACCATTCAGTCAGTGCGTGTTTGTATGAGTTTCCGAGGACAACTTGGCAATATGAGTTAGAATAACAAACTTAGGGTAGCATTGGCTTCCTACTCCTTCACTCACCAATCAGGATCAAGGACCAATAAGTAGAATTGCGTGTCATCTGTTACCAGGCTAAGCCACCAACAACTTTCAGTCAAATTGTTTTCAAAATATTAACCAGGTACAGAGTTAGTGGGCCACTGGAATTATTGTCTTGTGGCTTGCAACAGTCATACGGTTAGTGATGTCTCATTACCAGGCAGAAAACCGGTAAATACACGGATGTACAAAGTATATCATATGTCACAACGTTGCTCTAATGTGAACATACTAATGCCCTCTGAGCCAAGCTTCTTGCGCGCATTTGTACGCATATCAAATGCATCCCCAATCGCTCTAAATCTAGAAAATTATGGCAATCAACTACAGAATTATTTTTCGTTATAATGGGAAATTTGAATTTCGCAGATCTACAGAAGCTATAGGTCAGCTGTCCTAGCTCTTGCATGGCTGTTAGATTATGTCCGAATGTGCGCCTCCGCAATCAAGGGTGCAAATCTAATAAATAAGCAGCAAGATTAGCAACAAATTTTCAATTTCGAATTTTTACAAAATTTGGCAATATGCTGCTTAAGGCAATATCTACATTCCACTGTTAATTGATGACTGTTAAAAAATACACGTATCCATGTATTCGGTTATCGAATTCATGTCACATTAGATGCCATCGGCCTTGGCGGTCGATACCTCTTTCAGTAAGCATAGGTCTGGTAAAATATTTTTCCAAATGTTTGGCTAGTGCGTGTCCTCAAACAAGATATTTATTGCAACAAATTTGCATGCAACAATGTTCAATCGTGTGTGTTGTTTCGTGAAACATTCAGACCACATCATTTCTAACAGATTAATGCAATCGATGATCAATCATATGACGTCATAATCAGCTACGTCACATGTAGGCTGACGTTATAATCAATCACGTCATGAATGGCCTTGTTAAGTCCGTCATAATAGTCTTTATGGCCCGCCAAGTTATACGAAATGCATGTCTTTGCTATTTAATGAACATTCTTTTGAATATTTTAAAGCTACTTTGACTGGGCGCTGTTGCTGCCATAGGGTTAAACTGCACTTTGGTCGATAGCAGTTCGCTAAAATATATTGTATATCGACAACCTCTAAGTACTACAGGACAACCACGTTGTAATCGCCAAAAGGCAGGAAGTATCCAGACTATATATGGTCGCATAGGAAAAAGCGAGGTTCAAAGCATAAACATGTAATCATTTGTATTAAATAATGTGTTTGCACATTGCAGCAACAGCACCCAGTCAAATTAGCTTCAAAATATTCAACAGCTTACCTGTATAGTTTTCTGGAAATTGATAATCTATGAGTTCAGGGCGCAATCAATCCCAAAACGGGCGAAGCGTGGGTGTAGCTTAGCCAGAGATGGGCGGGACATAGTTAAATCTGGAAATTAAGATCCAATTTTGGAGATGATTCTAAACACCAAAAACTGTAATTACCACAGACCAGGTATGACACATTCCAGATAACGTAAGATAGAATCTGCTGATTATAGTAAAGCTAATAAGCGTAAGACCGATCTTATTAGTAACTATCAACAGCATCACCGTGCATGTTTGAGTGTTTAGAAACTGTGCTATTTGTATTCCATTAATGAAAGGGTTAAAATACGATTGTTTATATTGCAAAATAACATTTTCAAACATATTGCATATGACTCAATTCATGAATCTATTTCACAAGTCAATCATATGACATCATAGACAAATAAGTGGCGTGTATGATGACGTCATACTCATAACGTAATGAATGACTTGATTTAGTCCGTCTTAAACCCTTAATAGTCTGACACGTTGAACGAATTGTATGTATTTGCTATTTAATAAACATGCTGTTGAATCTGTAGACACTAATTTGACTGGGCGTAGTAATTGCTGCCATAGGCAGCAACAGCAGCCAGTCAAATTAGTTTCTAAATATTCAACAGATTATCTGTATAGTTTTCTGAAAACTGATAGTCAGAGAGTTCAGGGATCGATCAATAACAACACGAGCGAGATGTGGGTGGAGCTTAGCTAGAGATGGGCGTGGCATAGTTAAACTGGAAATGTCCATTAGCACTAATGATATTGATATAGTATTTTCTTCTTCTTCTTGCGTTCACATTTGACTTCATTTGAATCTCGCACATCTGGATGAAGCTGGCTGTGATAGCCAGGTTGTCTGTATCCCAGTATAGCTTGTCATTGAGGGATGTTGTTGATGGCCAGTAGCTGTGCCGCTGCTGATTGAATCCTGTAAGATGTGTGTAGTTTCTTGGCTGGTGCCCCAGGGGCACATTGCAGATGTGTCAATCTTCAGTTTGATGTACATGTGAGCACGCAGCTTGCAGTGTCCTGAACGGAGATGAAAGAGTATCCCTTGTTCTCTTCTGGACAGCTGATTATGGATGGCTGCTGGTTCATGTTCTGGATGCTCATCTATCCATTTTTTCTTTAATGCTTGATTGATCACGGTCTTGACCTCTTTGAGTGTGCAGCGGTCATGGTGTTGTTCTTTAGTTGACCCTGCTTTTGCTAGAACATCGGCTCTTTCATTTTCTGAGATATTACTATGAGATGGGACCCATTGGAGGATAACAGTTCTGGCATTGAGTGACAATTGCTGTAACGTGTTAGTTAAATCAGATAAGTCCAAGCTTTGAGAGTTGAGAGCGTGTAAGACAGAGAGTGCATCAGTGAGGAAGATTATATCTGCGCCCTGTGATGGTTCGTCTGTTGTTAATACAGCAGCGGCCTTTTCAAGTGCTTTACATTCCGCTTTGTAGTTGGAGCAAACATGGCATGTTGCGATGGCAATTTCTGCTTGACTGCCACATGGATAGTTGATGAAAATACCTCCACCACCATTTCTACCTGCTTCTGTTGCGGATCCATCAGTGAAGGCATGTACCCATTGATTTTGTTGATACTTTTCATTTAAGACTTCTAGTGATAGGGTTCTTAGTTCCATACTGGAGTGTGAGCTCTTGTTAGAAATGCCATATATGGAGTCTCTGATGATAAAGCTTTGTTGAGTCAGGTGTGGTGGCATTGGGTTATGAGTACAGAGTGGTGAGGGTGCAATATTCTGGATAGAGGACAATCGCTTTGTTAGCTCTCTAGAAAGGCGTGTGAGACTTTGACGCTTGAGTCTTCTTTTTAATGGTTTCTGCATTCTCCCATACATTGGATGGTCACCAAGTCGTTTAAACTTCTCGGCTTGTAGAATCAGTTTGGCATTTCGTCTGTCTTCGAGAGGTTTGAGACCTGTGGCCTTTTCCATTTCAACAATTGGTGAGAGATGATAAAGTTAAACGTGGTGTTTAAACGTGGTGTTTACACGCCAGATACTCTGATAGCAAAGCTGTATTGCCGCAATCTTGCCTTCCCTCATTTTCTGAAGACATTCAGGTTGTGCCATCTTGTTGCCGAGTCTCTTAGTGGGATATGTGGGCTTACTTCAGGGTCGTATTTGTCATGAAGAATCGTGTATGTTTCTATCATGTCGCCTCACAATCTCCATTAGGACAGTGTTGGTAACTTCAAGGTCATCAGGCGATTTTCATTCTCTAAATCCCTTAGACCTGGAACCAGTTTTGTTGCGCTTCTTTGCACATTTTCTATCATGGCCACACCTTTTTTTAACAGATGCCACACGGTGCTTGCATATTCTAGATGGAATCTTACTAATGCTTTGCAAAGCCATTTGAATGGTCATGGTCAGTATATCTGCGGATAATCCCCATCTGTTGATGTTCACCAGCTCGTTGTGTGGTTCTTCAGCCCTCATAAGTAGTGCCTATCACCTCAGATGGTCTGCCCACGGTCATCGGTTTACATTTACCACAATGGAATCTCAGTAATCAGTCGTCAGATCAGTAGAGAACATTTTGAAGAATTACTTGGCCTAACGATGGTGTCGTCTGCATACATATATGCATATGTATTCAATCTCTCTGGCATGTCATTTATGTACAGCGCAAACAGCGGCGAACCAAGGAACCTTGTTCACCAATGGTGTATGTTACCAGTTATCCCATAACTAAAAGGTTTATCCAAAAGAGGTCCGTGTGGGACCGTATCGAACACCTTCATAAACTCCAGGTAGATCACATCGATGTTGCCTCCCCATCCAGGCATTCTGACCATTTCACCAAGGCCTTCAGTAGTTGCAACGATATTGATCCTCTTGCATATGATAACTGTGAAATATATGGAATATTATATATTTACCGACCATTAATTGGAACATTCGACCACCTGTCCATCATTTGATCCAATCATGCACAGACGCCAGGTACGTGCATCTTCATTATGTCATTGACAACATGTTTAATTTGATGAACAGAGGAAGTGATCCGAACTGGATTGCAAATAATATCAGGTAAACGTAAATGTGGGTGGTTGGGTGGCTGGTTTGTGGTTTGTTTCTGTGCGTGCGTGCGTATGTCCGTGGGCGGCCAGGCGGGTATGTGGACAGACAGGCGGGCGGGTGGTGGACGGGTTGGCAGGCGGGCAGGCATGCGCGCAGGCGGGTGTGTAGAATGGCAAGTGATTGAGCGGTCAGGTGGGCAGCTGGGTGGGTGGGCTGACGGGAACGCAGGCCAGCGGGTTGTGGTTGAGGTGATGGGCAGTTGAAGTTTGTCTGTTTGATTGGTTGGTTGGATGGTTGGTTGGTTGGTTGGTTGGTTGGTTGGTTGGTTGGTTGGTTGGTTGGTTGGTTGGTTGGTTGGTTGGTTGGTTGGTTGGTTGGTTGGTTGGTTGGTTGGTTGGTTGGTTGGTTGGTTGGTTGGTTGGTTGGTTGGTTGGTTGGTTGGTTGGTTGGTTGGTTGGTTGGTTGGTTGGTTGGTTGGTTGGTTGGTTGGTTGGTTGGTTGGTTGGTTGGTTGGTTGGTTGGTTGGTTGGTTGGTTGGTTGGTTGGTTGGTTGGTTGGTTGGTTGGTAGATGGATGGTGGCTTGTTTGGTTGATGGGTTTGTGGGATGGTTGGTTTGTGGCTGGAAGGATGAAGGGTGGGTGCCTGGGTGGGTGGCTTGGTGAGTTGGTGGGTGGGTGGATGGGTGGATTGACAAACGAATGGACGGGCTGGCGGGCGGCAGTTACTCAGTTGGTGAGTCTGTCGGCGGATCAGTCGGTCGGCCAGTTGGTGAGTCGGTCGGTTGGTCGGTCGATCAGTCTGTCAGATGGAGGAATGGACAGATGGACGGATAGTCAGTCGGGATGAGAGGGTGGGCTAGCGGGCTGACAGGTCTGCGCGCCAGCGAACCAGTCGGCTGGTGGGCGGGCATGCCAGCGGGTCGACATGCCAGCGGACGGCCCAGCCACTGAAGCCTGAGAGAACAATAGAAAGGAAGCGTCTAAAATGGATTTAAAACTACTACATCGCTGAATCGTGAATGCGTAGCATATGTAACCCACTTAAATTCGACGTGTTGTGTTCATTCTAAAGTATATGTTGTTGAAAGATGTATTAGGACAGCAACAGCTTTCAGCAACATTGTTTTCAAAATAAACATAGGCCCCCCTATGTCTATGTGCTACCAATATGTACAAAAATCAAAATAACCTTCGTAAGCCCAATGCCGCTCATAGCAGTACAATGGTTAAGCCTATTATAACACCCACCCCACCCCCACCCCCGCAACCCTACCTATTATTCTGCTTCTGGGAATAACACAATATTACAATTCCAAGAAAATTCTTACAATAGATCTATTTTTAAAAATAATAAGAAATAAGAATATATATTATTATATTTTTTGGAAAACTCCTATTAATTCCATCTGGGAGTTAATCATTCTTTAACGGAAATGCGACAATTCGCAGCATTGAGCGATCGCTGAGAGAAACTACTCGAATGTTCGACTGCTGACGAATAGCGCAATAGATAACGGATAGATCCGGAACAAAACGCGAGTGAGATTGAGCGATCTGGAACGTTCGATAGACCTATTTTTGTGTCTCAACAAATACACGTGGCTGTTGTTACACCGAATGCGTAAATGAATAAATACGCAAAAAGAATCATGGAATAATCGAGAAGATGAAATTACTTCATTTTCTGAAGTATATATAATATAGCAAGGAATGAGAATGATTTAATTTAGAATTGACATACAATCAGTGGTGTATTAACAACGGACATCTTGATTTAATCACCATAATCGAACGATTTAAAAATTAAATTGTAAATTTACACATAAAGAAAGTTTTAGAAAAGCTGTGTTTTACAGACCTGAAAAGTGACTATAATATAGTAGACTAAACTGAAGCAAATAACGAAATAAGTGTAATATTTTAGGTCAAACTAAACACTTATATCCAGATATCCGCCATGTTATATATTAACGGTGTACCCATTCAGATTCCGGTACCACATGGCCCGTATGCAACCAGCCACCGCGGTGGACAATGCGCTCATGAAAACCCGGGAACAAGTCATTGTGCAGCCGGAGTCAATGGATCCAGAAAGCAGTTTCACTTCAACAATCTACCAAACTTCGCTTCAGTTTTAGAAATCATTTCAAAAACGGCAGAGGGAATGGCGGGTGAAATTGCAAGTGAGTGGGGTGATGCTGCGCCTGACCGTTCTGACCACGCCCAGTGTCCTCTGTTTTCGTTCATGACGTCACACACCCGTCCAAATTTCGGAGGATTTGGAATGTCAAGTAAGAATGACAAAGAAAAAACCCAATCTAATTTAGGCACGAAATCCAATACAAAGAAATGGACACACAGTGTCGACTGTTCAGGATTTGAACCGCAATATATTGTAGCAAAAGTGAGTGGAAATTCTGTGCTTGTCAAAGCACGTCAAGAAACCGGATGCGGTGAGAACAAAGACTGTCGGGAAATGTCGAGAAAAATTGAGATTCCTGATGACGTCATACATGATGGCGTCATTTGCCAGTTTAAAGACGGCAAATTGTTTATAGAAGGACCACGTAAGCAGACCGAAGGTAAAGTAATAGACATTGAAATTGCTGACTCGTCCGAATGTGGTACGGGTCAGAATTTGGAAACCAACCCAGAAGACACAAATAAAGACTCTGTGGAAACGGCGGAACAGACAGACGACCAAAGTGATGCGGAGAAATCTATAACAATGAATATCGATACAAACGCAGACGACACAGTTTTGTCAAACGATGACTTTTCCGTAATTTCGGATGCCATCTATATTGGAAACGAGGCTGTGAATTCGAGTCTTAATGAGTCACATGACATACACACAATCAATGTCGACATTGCCGGATATGATCCTGCTAATATCAAAATCACGTGCAGAGGACATGACGTCATAGTGCTGGCCAAACGTAAGCAGGGGTCTTCGAATGCTGACCAGAAATCAAATGAAATGCGCCGGACATTTGTACTGCCACCAGAAGCAGACGTGCATCGTCTTTCCTGTCAGTTGATGGACAACGGGAAAATTAAATTGACCGCACCTCTGGTCAAAGTCATAGACATTCAAGAACAGAATATTCCTATCACCATGGAAAAAGGAGCAGTCTAAGCGTGTGAGATTAGTGTGAGATGTTGACCTTTTTCACAGCTTCTTCTGTAATCACTCAGATACGGATTTCCGTTGCTGTAACAGTTTATTTTTGGCAATTTGTGAATGTATTATCTTTCTAAACAAATGCCCATTGTTTATGCTAGAACGATTTAATTACGTATTATTTACATCAATTTTCAGACTAAAAGAAGATGATTTTAGAAAAATCGCCACCGCAACGACTGGATAAGTAAGCGAGCGAGTCAGTAATTCAAGTGGTAAGTTTTCAAAAATATTATTCTCTTGGCCTGTATATTAATAATCTGTATGATACAATTTTTATTCTCTTTAACAATCGTGATCATTCATCCTTTAACAGCCTCACGTTTTTGGCAGCCGTAGCAAATATCATACCATATCAGATCAGGATTTGTTAAAAAATTCCAATATTTGCTTACTAATTTATGTCCATTGGTAGGCCAAGAGAAAACTATTTCGGAAAATTAGGTCTGGTTCAGTCATTCCAGTGGTGAATTTTCAAAAATAGTCTCTTGGCCTGCAAACATTTCTCAAAAGCACGGTAGAGGTCGATTTAGGTTAGCTTTGCCAATTAAAGGGTCTCAGTTATTGATGTCACGTGACGTACCGATAGCCACCAGGATTTCGATAGCAATCGCGCCTTTGATGTTCATATTCGCCATTTGTTTTTAAACTTAATATTTACAAACGTAAATCTTGTTCAATGGAGGAATCCAGTTTTAGCTATGCCCCGCCCATCTCTAGCTAAGCTCGCCCACACTTCGCCGTGTTGGTGTCGATCGATCCCTGAACTGCCTGACTATCAATTTCCATAAAACTATGCAGGTACGCTGTTGAATATTTTGAAACTAATTTGACTGTGTGCTGTTGCTGCCTATGGTCAAATTAGTTTCAAAATATTCACCAGCATCTGTATTAAACAGTAAAGACATAAAATTCGTGCAACAACGCTTAGTCCGTTTTCAACTTAAGCGTTAGTGAAAAAGTTGTCTACGTCATTCATGGCGTCAATGATTATGACGTCATCATACACGTCACTTAGTTGATTATGGCGACATATGAATGATGGATAAACTGGAAATATCCATTCAATAGGCACCTGGCGTTGAGAATTGATCCCGGACAGCGTCTTGGTCAAGACGAATGACTAAGCTTATATTATAACCGTTTAACCTTTGACATACAAGTGTCTCTATTTCAATACAGGAAGCTGTTGAATATTCTGAAGCTAATTTGACTTGTAGCTGTTGCTGTCTATGGTAGCTATAGGTTCAAGTCAAATTAGTTTCAAGATATTCAACAGAATATAACTTTTATCGTAAAGAATTTTTCGTTTCTGGGCTCCGTACTGATGGTTACCTATAGGGTTAAATATTTGTATTTCATCCATGCAAGTAAATAGATTATGTAACGCATATGCGTATATTTGGATATGAACAATTATATATTTAAAGTAATTAGGATCTATATTATAAGCGCATGTTTTAGGCGACCACTGTTTAGTGAGTATTGAAATGGTTTCGCAAAAGACAGGTGGTCTCTTAATAGACATAGCATGTATATGTAATGAATTTTTGTCCAGAGCAAAATAGGACTGTTCTGCAAAACAATTATTATTATTATTATTATTATTATTATTATTATTATTATTATTATTATTATTTTTATTATTATTATTATTATTATTATTATTATTATTATTATTAATTCATGATTTGATGTTTCTCTCAAATTCCGCGTGTATAATTGTATCGCTTGTACATACGCTAATCTATTTCTAATTTATTAGTGGTGTTGCTTAAAAAAGAAAGAAAAAATATTAAAATAATATGCGTAGCGTATCCTTTGTCTTTTGATCTTAAGGTATACAGATGCCAGTTGTAAATGCTGCAAACAAGGTCTCATAATTTTCGATTCTTCCTTCATAATTCCCTAAATGTGCGCGTGTGAACTCTAGCACGTACTCACGTGTACAGGGTACATGCATACGCACGCGTACACACGCAGGCACACATTTATGGACAAACGAATGAGCAAACACAAGACACACGCACATGCAAATGCGCATCCACATGCAAGCACACATCGAGGTCAGGTTCCACTACATGTGATTAAACCCTTGACCCTTGAAAATTTCGTATATCTATTTCAAGACAACTGTACATGAAAGTTGTTAATACGCGGAAGTAATTCGTCTGGAAACTGCTGCTGCAAATGCCAGCAATAGCTCCCAGTGCAACAACTCTCAGTAAAATTAGTTTCAAAATATTCAAGAAAACATTCCTTGCATCAGCACGGACAAATGTGTCCAATACCCGCACGCGTATTCGGGACCCGTTAGGGAAGCTTACACCCATGTTTGGAGAAGATCCCTCGAGTTATTGAAAAGGTCTATTGAGTTTTAGATTTCGACCCCTCACAGGAGCCTCACAGGCATGGTTCCACTAAAATTTGGAGAAATACTGTAATATAATTACCCTCCCTCCGCGTGCGTCCGTGCGTGTGTGCGTGCGCGCATACGAACTCGGAAATTCATTTATAATTTAATGTATATTCTCTTGAATATTTTGAAACTTATAAGACTGGGAACATATTCCTGCCAAATGAGTTTCAAATTATGCAACATCTTGTTTGAATAATTGCCTTGAAATTGATATTCTGTGTATTCAGGATTCGAAGGGTTAAGTTCTAAGGTCAATACAGCCCAGCAATCAGGCAAATGCACTCAGAATGGTCTTACTATTTATCATAGGATATGCGTTGTCCATCAATTTATCCGCCAGTACTTCTGTCCACTGGATTGCATTAACCAATTTTGGTCAAGAAAATTAAAAGATAAATTTATTGTATGTCCATTTGCAGGACAAGATAAGAATATTTTTGAAAATATAGCACTGGAATTACTGGCTCGATTAGCGAGCCAGTCATTCCATTGGCAAATTTTCAAAAATATTCTTCTTTTGGCCCGCAAATGGACTTACCTCAAGGCCACTACAGTGGTCGGTTTTGGACTGACTCGCCCTGAAAGGGTTCAGATACCTCTATTGTGTTTCTACATTCCTTGGACTGGTGGCTCTAAAGTTTCAGACATCAATTTAATGTGATATGTGGAGGTTTCCTGTCGAAATGCTGTGGAGGCGAAAGCCAATTTAGCGATCCACTTCTAGCTAAACCACGCCCATTTCTAACTTAGCTTATACACGTGTTGGAATCGATTTGAAACTCTATAACATGAATTCTCAGAAACTAAAATTCAGAGGTAATTATTCACGTAAGGTGTTTAATATTTTGAAACCAATTTGAGGGTGTGGGGAGGTTGAGGGGGCTGTTGCTGCCCATCAGCTACTTACAAAATATGCAACAGAACGTTTATTACGTTGTAAACTCATGACAGACTTCGTAAAGTGCTTTTCGGCTAGTAGTCTAGTCACTATGACGTCAGATAACACGTGGCGTAATTGACTATGACGTCACATATTTGTGACAGATCAAATCCCTCCATATGACCATTGTGTTCACTCAATTGTTTGATTAACTGACTCTGATTTTCAAATTATAATAATGAAATACAATGATAATAGGAGGCCCT
>CM067372.1:99418484-99437087 GCA_034401795.1 Chaetoderma sp. LZ-2023a | reverse complement strand
GCATGACACGTGTGTTTAAAAACTACCGAGCTGATTTGGCTCAGATTTTAACACAACAAAGAGACTTACCGTAAAAGAGGATTTGGACCAGAGTTTGGCCGATATCCAGATAAAGAACTCGGATCAGGATCGGATTAAATTCTGGATAGCAGTATTGGAAATCTCCTGAGCTGCTAATTTGATTTGGCTCAGATTTTAACACAAGAAACGGAGGCCATTGTTTGAATCAATTTTTGAATCAATTTTTAACTCCTTGATTCCTGATCTTTTCAGAATCTAAATCTCCAAATAAGTATCCTGGAAAGCTGTTGAATATTTTGAAAATAATTTGACTTGAGGGCGTTGCTACTTATGGGAGAAACAGTTCCCAGACAAATTAGTTTTCAAATATTCAACACAATAAACTCACGAAATACATGCAATTCAGACACTTTAATTAATTAACATTGCCACTTTCATGACGGACCTACGTCATTTCAACATGACATCAACTAACGAGTAACGTATTTGTTTATGACGTCAGATAGGCTACTTGGAAGGCAAATCTGATCAAGCCATTATCACGAGATTGACAATGGTATGTTCTTGTAGCAGCTGTTGATAATGTGGTTTTAAAAAAGCAACACCACTTACCCATTCAAGAGTTTTCACAAATTATTGTCGAGGGAGTGCAGAACTGCTTACTAAAAGTTACAAATTCAACCATCCCGATACCATGACACACTTTGTGATAGCTTACCTTCGATATGGTTGGATCATACAAAATATATATATATGTTATAAAGTCATACAATACAATTCTAATGGACCTTTGCAGTTTTAACTATTCCCTGCCCATCTGTTGCGATCGATCTCTGAACACCCTGACTATTAATTTCCAGAAAACTATTTAGGTAACCTGTTGAATATTTTGAAACTAATTTGACTGGGTGCTATTGCTGCATAATGGCAGCAACAGCGCCCAGTCAAATTTGTTTCAAAATATTCGACAGAATGTTTAGTAAATAGTAGACATACAATCCGTGCAACGTGTCGGACTGTTAAGCATTTAATGCGGACTAAATCGTTCGTGCTATAAGTGCTATAAGTGATGATGACGTCATCCTATACGCCATATAGTTGATTAGGACGACATATATAGTCATATGATGGATGGATAAACTAGAAATCTCCATTCAGGCATGGTCAGCACAATATGTGTTGTATGATTCGCCCTATTATTGATTAAATAGTGTCACGTGTTCATTTGTCTGTCCGTCAAATACCAGTCAAGTCGTCCAAACTACCAACTCATTCCACCTTTGAAACTCAAGTCGTACGAAAGAATTAAGTCAGCTCGGCCCAATTATCAAACGGGCGAATCGGTTTATTATTTTAGGACGAGTTCGGAGTTGACTTTTCGAGAGGGGCAAACTGATGATCAAAGGGGCCAGGTTGATGATTGGTACGAGGTCGAAACATTATTTGATAAATAAGATAATTAGTGTTTATTCATAGCTTGAAAAACGCTGATTGTGAAAATGCAAACATGTTAATTTATTTCCATCCAATCATCTTCTATAACCAGCGTGTTCTTTGATAACAACTTCTAGTAGAGCGTACTAATGACGATGTGGGACTGGGATTGGGAAAAGCGTCGTATATTATCAGGTCTGTCAATCCAGTTCGACCATACATCCGTCATCTTGTCTGACATTAAAGCCTTTTGTTTTTCTTTAAAAATGTAAGCAATTCCTAATGGGGCATAGATATGAAACTTCACATGTAGGCCTATGTTGGTTATTGAGCGTGAGTGAAAGAATTCTAGTTTGGTTGACTGCGTCAGTCCGTCCGTCTGTGTATTCATCTAAACATCTTACCAAACAAGAGAGAATTCATGAAAACTTGAGATTTTCATACACTGAGTGGCCGAAGAAAAACTGAAAATTCTATGTATGTATACATGTCCGGAAAGATGAACGAGCACGCGAAAGTACAAACGGCAGGACGGACTGCCGACAACAAGGCAGCATGTCCTGCGCCTCAGAATCAACTTGCGTGTGGAGTTTCCGTAATATGCTCCGCCTAGAACGTAAGTTATCAAAGACAAACACGTACGTGCTATAGTTGCTACTTAGGCTGCGTTCTCAGAAATGTAAAAAATCTGACAGACTGACAAGCAACACACAGACCGACTGCCAGACAAACATATGCTAAATACGAGTCGCAAGTACAAAACCAGAATCGCTTTAGAGCCCAAGTTCCGAGACCCGAGATATAGTACCGCCCGTCCTCTTTACTCCGTAAGTAGTCTACGGCTGTAGCTAATGTAAGAATCCTAGTGACGCCACACATCCACAAACAATGGTATTATCCTTGCTGTGATAGAACAACAGTGACGTCATAAGTGTAGCAATCACAGTTTCAGGTATCATATTCGGTAACCAGTAGCCGCATGAGGATTCTAATGGATGAATCCAGTTTTAGCTATGCCCCGCCCATCTCTATCCAAGCTCCGCCCACACATCGGTCATGTTGGGATCCATCAATCCATGAACTCCCTGACCATCAATTTCCAGAAAACTATACAGGTCAGCTGCTGAATATTTTGAAACTAACTTGACTGGATATAGGCAGCAACAGCGCCCAGTCAAATTATTTTCAAATTATTTAACAAAAAATTTATTAAATAGTAGACATACAATTCGTACAACAATAGGTATAGTATAGGTCATGGTTTTATAGTCTGCTTCCACTTGCGTGCTCAGCCGACTTTACAACTTTGAACACAACAACGCTTAGTCCGCCATCAATTAAGCGTTCGCAACGAACTTAGCTATATCATTCATGACGTCATTGATTATGACGTCCTGATTGATGGATAAACAGTAGTTGAAAGGTCCATTGCAGACAGATGGTCTAACGAGCCGTGATAGATGAGTAAATGTAGGGATACTGTTTGACACATTTCCTCTAATGGATGAATTTGATTTGTCAGTCAAGTATATGACGTGATAATAAATTACGTCACCTGCAGGCCGATGTCGAAATCATAACTGATTCATCAATTATACAACAAGCTGCTGCATAATCTGACACAACTAAGATTAGAATCAACCAAATTAGCTTCAAAATTCTCAACAGACTCCCTCCCTGCCCCCACACCCCCACCCCTCTCCCTCTCTCCCCTTTCCATCTCCCTCACATCATAAGGAATTCGTTGTAGCAGGTCTGTAAAATTAGAGAGAAAATTTTCGTCCATTATGTTACTACTATGTGCCACTATTTGAATAGAGTAAGTATGGCTCTATGTGATGATGATGATGATGATGATGATGATGATGATGATGATGATGATGATGATGATGTGTTTCAGCTCACTGCTGATATCTGATGGAAAACAAGCTGGTCTATCAAGTTGAACCTGATTCTGTCTGCAGAATGTGAACATTCTAAGAGCTGTTTAATACCAACACATGATGCCGTGGCATCATACATACTGAAACACTTATATTATCCTTGCTGTGATATAACACACTAGTCACGTGACACGCCCAAAGACAATCACATTATCTTTGCTGCGAACTGTAACATCAGTACTCTTAACGATACATAGGCATATTCCTGTTTTGTAAATAAGTGTGTACATAGAAATGATAACAACCTGTATATAAACATTTACTCTGAGATCGGCGTGAATGCGTTCGCGTACACGTTCGTACCTGTATGTGCATGCGAGACTAGCCAGTACGTATATGCGAGCTTATGTGCGTACGTTCGCGCATGCGTCCGTATTCTTACGCATGAATGTATGTGGGCGCGTGTGTCTGGGGCGTGTGTGTATGCGAGCATAAAATGTGCACATCTACACCGTTAGTATTTGTGTGCCTATGCATGAGTATGTAAATTAATACACCATATTTATAGAATATCTGCACTATTTACTTACAAATAAATTCTAGCCACTATAAGTTGCCTTGCTTTATTAAGAACTTCACTGTAATATAGCCTACAACAGGGGGTATTGCATAGGGACACCTGAAAGGGTACTTGATGGTCTATCTTTTTTCAACACGGCTCTGCTGAAGACTGTTGCTGCCATAGATAGCAACACCTAGTAGTAGCACTGCTCTCATAACCATGTTACTTGGTAAATTCAGTTGCAATATAGATGTTGATAATTCAATAGCTCGCCAAGACAAGGGTAATCACAGTTTTGTTCCTGTCTCATCGTGTTCTGTTTAGTCACTCTTTCAGTAGGCGGTTCTAGCCACACCTCGCTTATTTCGCTCTACCCTCCGAGGTACGAGCGATGGAATTGATTTAGGTTGAACGTTGAATTTGACTGGCAGATCGGATCATCTTATTGTCGGCAAGCAGGACCTCTGACAATAGAGGTATTTGATCAGTCAATATCTACCATCATAATCAAATACGTCACATGTTACCTGACTTTACAATCAAAATGACGTACATCTGTCACGAAAATCGTAAAGTCCGCCAGGAATGTGTACGAATTGTAGGCCTATGTTTTATCATGAATTTACAAATTGATAAACATTCTGTTGAAAATTTGGAAATTAATTTGACTGGGAGCTGTAGCTGCAATGCTAAAATTAGGTTCAAAATATTCAAGAGTTTACCTTGTAATTTAGATTCTTGTAATTCAGGTTCCACGTTTCAAATCGATCCCAAGACCCGTGAAAATTGTACGGATCTAGAAATGGGCGGGTAGGATATAGTTGGAAATGGATCCCGCTGTTCACCATTCAGTCAGTGCGTGTTTGTATGAGTTTCCGAGGACAACTTGGCAATATGAGTTAGAATAACAAACTTAGGGTAGCATTGGCTTCCTACTCCTTCACGCACCAATCAGGATCAAGGACCAATAAGTAGAATTTCGAGTCATCTGTTACCTGGCTAAGCCACCAACAACTTTCAGTCAAATTGTTTTCAAAATATTAACCAGGTACAGAGTTAGTGGCCCACTGGAATTATTGTCTTGTGGCTTGCAACAGTCAGACGGTTAGTGACGTCTCATTGCCAGGCAGAAGACCGGTAAATACACGGATGCACAAAGTATATCATATGTCACAACGTTGCTCTAATGTGAACATACTAATGCCCTCTGAGCCAAGCTTCTTTCGCGCATTTGTACGCATATCAAATGCATCCTCAATCGTTCTAAATCTAGCAAATTATGGCAATCAACTACAGAATTATTTTTCATTATAATGGGAAATTTGAATTTCGCAGATCTACAGAAGCTACAGGTCAACTGTCCTAGCTCTTGCATGGCTGTTAGATTATGTCCGAATGTGCGCCTCCGCAATCAAGTGTGCAAATCTAATAAATAAGTAGCAAGATTAGCAACAAATTTTCAATTTCGAATTTTTACAAAATTTGGCAATATGCTGCTTAAGGCAATATCTACATTCCACTGTTAATTGATGACTGTTAAGAAATACACGTATCCATGTATTCGGTTATCGAATTCATGTCACATTAGATGCCATCGGCCGTGGCGGTCGATACCTCTTTCAGTAAGCATAGGTCTGGTTAAATATTTTTCCAAATGTTTGGCTAGTGCGTGTCCTCAAACAAGATATTTATTGCAACAAATTTGCATGCAACAATGTTCAATCGTGTGTGTTGTTTCGTGAAACATTCAGACCACATCATTTCTAACAGATTAATGCAATCGATGATCAATCATATGACGTCATAATCAGCTACGTCACATGTAGGCTGACGTTATAATCAATCACGTCATGAATGGCGTTATTAAGTCCGTCATAATAGTCTTTATGGCCCGCCAAGTTATACGAAATGTATGTCTTTGCTATTTAATGAACATTCTTTTGAAATTTTAAAGCTACTTTGACTGGGCGCTGTTGCTGCCATAGGGTTAAACTGCACTTTGGTCGATAGCAGTTCGCTAAAATATATTGTATATCGACAACCTCTAAGTACTACAGGACAACCACGTTGTAATCGCCAAAAGGCAGGAAGTATCCAGGCCATGTATGGTCGCATAGGAAAAAGCAAGGTTTAAACATGTAATCATTTGTATTAAATAATGTGTTTGCACATAGGCAGCAACAGCACCCAGTCAAATTAGTTTCAAAATATTCAACAGCTTACCTGTATAGTTTTCTGGAAATTGATAATCTAGGAGTTCAGGGCGCAATCAATCCCAAAACAGGCGAAGCGTGGGTGTAGCTTAGCCAGAGATGGGCGGGACATAGTTAAATCTGGAAATTAAGATCCAATTTTGGAGATGATTCTAAACACCAAAAACTATAATTACCACAGACCAGGTATGACACATTCCAGATAACGTAAGATAGAATCTGCTGATTATAGTAAAGCTAATAAGCGTAAGATCGATCTTATTAGTAACTATCAACAGCATCACCGTGCATGTTTGAGTGTTTAGAAACTGTGCTATTTGTATTCCATTAATGAAAGGGTTAAAATACGATTGTTTATATTGCAAAATAACATTTTCAAACATATTGCATATGACTCAATTCATGAATCTATTTCCTACGTCAATCATATGACGTCATAGTCAAATAAGTGGCGTGTATGATGACGTCATACTCATTACGTAATGAATGACTTGATTTAGTCCGTCTTAAACGCTTAATAGTCTGACACGTTGAACGAATTGTATGTATTTGCTATTTAATAAACATGCTGTTGAATATGTAGAAACTAATTTGACTGGGCGCAGTAATTGCTGCCATAGGCAGCAAAAGCAGCCAGTCAAATTAGTTTCTAAATATTCAACAGATTATCTGTATAGTTTTCTGAAAATTGATAGTCAGAGAGTTCAGGGATCGATTAATTCCAACACGAGCGAGATGTGGGTGGAGTTTAGCTAGAGATGGGCGGGGCATAGCTAAAACTGGAAATGTCCATTAGCACTAATGATATTGATATAGTATTTTGTTCTTCTTCTTGCGTTCACATTTGACTTCATTTGAATGTCGCACATCTGGATGAAGCTGGCTGTGATAGCCATGTTGTCTGTATCCCCGTACAGCGTGTCAGTGAGGGATGTTGTTGATGGCCAGTAGCTGTGCCGCTGCTGATTGAAACGTGGGCAATCCTGTAAGATGTGTGTAACGGTTTCTTGGCTGGTGCCACAGGGGCACATTGCAGAGATGCTAATCTTCAGTTTGTTGTACATGTGAGCACGCAGCCTGCAGTGTCCTGAACGGAGATGAAAGATTATAACTTGTTCTCTTCTGGACAGCTGATTATGGATTGCTGCTGATTCATGTTCTGGATGCTCATCTCTCCATTTGTTCTTTAATGCTTGATTGATCACGGTCTTGACCTCTGAGTGTGCAGCGGTCATGGTGTTGTTCTTTAGTTGACCCTGCTTTTGCTAGAACATCGGCTCTTTCATTTTCTGAGATATTACAATGAGATGGGATCAATTGGAGGATAACAGTTCTGGCATTGAGTGACAATTGCTGTAACTTGTTAGTCAAATCAGTTAAGGCCAAGCTTTGAGAGTTGAGAGCTTGTAAGACAGAGAGTGCATCAGTGAGGAAGATTATATCTGCGCCCTGTGATGGTTCGTCTGTTGTTAATACAGCAGCGGCCTTTTCAAGTGCTTTACATTCTGCTTTGTAGTTGGAGCAGACATGGCATGTTGCCATGGCAATTTCTACTTGACTGCCACATAGATAGTTGATGAAAATACCTCCACCACCATTTCCACCTGCTTCTGTTGCGGATCCATCAGTGAAGGCATGTACCCATTGATTTTGTTGATACTTTTCATTTAAGACTTCTAGTGATAGGGTTCTTAGTTCCATACTGCAGTGTGAGCTCTTGTTAGAAATGCCATATATGGAGTCTCTGATGATAAAGCTTTGTTGAGTCAGGTGGCATTGGGCTATGAGTACAGAGTGGTAAGGGTGCAATATTCTGGATAGAGGGCAATCTCTTTGTTAGGTCTCTAGAAAGGCTTGTGAGACTTTGACGTTTGAGTCTTCTTTTTAATGGTTTCTGCATTCTCTCATACATTGGATGGTCACCAAGTCGTTTAAACTTCTCGGCTTGTAGAATCAGTTTGGCATTTCGTCTGTCTTCGAGGGGTTTGAGACCTGTGGCCTTTTCCATTTCAACAATTGGTGAGAGATGATAAAGTTAAACGTGGTGTTTACACGCCAGGTACTCTGATAGCAAAGCTGTATTGCCGCAATCTTGCCTTCCCTCATTTTCTGAAGACATTCATGTTGTGCCATCTTGTTGCCGAGTCTCTTAGTGGGATATGTGGGCTTACTTCAGGGTCGTATTTGTCATGAAGAATCGTGTATGTTTCTATCATGTCGCCTCACAATCTCCATTAGGACAGTGTTGGTAACTTCAAGGTCATCAGGCGATTTTCATTCTCTAAATCCCTTAGACCTGGAACCAGTTTTGTTGCACTTCTTTGCACATTTTCTATCATGGCCACACCTTTTTTTAACAGAGGCCACACGGTGCTTGCATATTCTAGATGGAATCTTACTAATGCTTTGCAAAGCCATTTGAATGGTCATGGTCAGTATATATGAAGGATCTGCGGATAATCCCCATCTGTTGACCTTCCCAACTCGTTTTGTGGTTCTTCAGCCCTCATAAGTAGTGCGTATCACCTCAGATGGTTTGCCCACGGTCATCGGTTTACATTTACCACAATGGAATCTCAGTAATCAGTCGTCAGATCAGTCTTGCAGTCGGTAGAGAACATTTTGAAGAATTACTTGGCCTAACGATGGTGTCGTCTGCATAGATATCTGCATATGTACTCAATCTCTCTGGCATGTCATTTATGTACAGCGCAAACAGCGGCGAACCAAGGAACCCTGTGGGATGCCGCTTAGAACATTTGTCCACGATAGCATTATAGTATTCACTACTGGTTCCCCAATGGTGTATGTTACCAGTTATCCCGTAAATAAAAGGTGTATCCAAAAGAGGTCCGTGTGGGACCGTATCGAACACCCTCATAAACTCCAGGTAGATCACATCGATGTTGCCTCCCCTTCCAGGTATTCTGACCATTTCACCAATGCCTTCAGTAGTTGCAACGATGTTGATCTTCCTGCATATGATAACTGTGAAATATATGGAATATTATATATTTACCGACCATTAATTGGAGCATCCGACCACCTGTCCATCACTGGATCCAATCATGCACAGACGCCAGGTACGTGCATCTTCATTATGTCATTGGCAACATGTTTAATTTGATGAACAGAGGAAGTGATCCGAACTGTATTGCAAATAATATCAGGTAAACGTATATGTGGGTGGTTGGGTGGCTGGTTTGTGGTTTGTTTCTGTGCGTGCGTGCGTATGTCCGTGGGGCGGCCAGGCGGGTAAGTGGACAGACAGGCGGGCGGGTGGTGGACGGGTTGGCAGGCGGGCAGGCATGCGGGCAGGCGGGTGTGTAGAATGGCAAGTGATTGAGCGGTCAGGTGGACAGCTGGGTGGGTGGGCTGACGGGAACGCAGGCCAGCGGGTTGTGGTTGAGGTGATGGGCAGTTGAAGTTTGTCTGTTTGATTGGTTGGTTGGTTGGTTGGCTGGTTGGTTGGTTGGTTGGTTGGTTGGTTGGTTGGTTGGTTGGTTGGTTGGTTGGTTGGTTGGTTGGTTGGTTGGTTGGTTGGTTGGTTGGTTGGTTGGTTGGTTGGTTGGTTGGTTGGTTGGTTGGTTGATGGTTGATGGTTGATGGTTGATGGTTGATGGTTGATGGTTGATGGTTGGTTGGTTGGTTGGTTGGTTGGTTGGTTGGTTGGGTGGTTGGTTGGTTGGGTGGTTGGTTGGTTGGTTGGTTGGTTGGTTGGTTGGTTGGTTGGTTGGTTGGTTGGTTGGTTGGTTGGTTGGTTGGTTGGTTGGTTGGTTGGTTGGTTGGTTGGTAGATGGATGGTGGCTTGTTTGGTTGATGGGTTTGTGGGATGGTTGGTTTGTGGCTGGAAGGATGAAGGGTGGGTGCCTGGGTGGGTGGCTTGGTGTGTCGGTAGGTGGATGGATGGGTGGATTGACAAACGAATGGACGGGCTGGCGGGCGGCAGTTACTCAGTTGGTGAGTCTGTCGGCGGATCAGTCGGTCGGCCAGTTGGTGAGTCGGTCGGTTGGTAGTTCGATCAGTCGGTCAGACGGAGGAATGGACAGATGGACGGATAGTCAGTCGGGATGAGAGGGTGGGCTGGCGGGCTGACAGGCCTGCGCGCCAGCGAACCAGTCGGCTGGTGGGCGGGCATGCCAGCGGGTCGACATGCCAGCGGACGGACCAGCCACTGAAGCCTGAGAGAACAATAGAAAGGAAGCGTCTAAAATGGATTTAAAACTACTACATCGCTGAATCGTGAATGCGTAGCATATGTAACCCACTTAAATTCGACGTGTTGTGTTCATTCTAAAGTATATGTTGTTGAAAGATGTATTAGGACAGCAACAGCTTTCAGCAACATTGTTTTCAAAATAAACATAGGCCCCCCCCCCCCTATGTCTATGTGCTACCAATATGTACAAAAATCAAAATAACCTTCGTAAGCCCAATGCCGCTCGTAGCAGTACAATGGTTAAGCCTATTATAACACCCACCCCACCCCCACCCCCGCAACCCTACCTATTATTCTGCTTCTGGGAATAACACAATATTACAATTCCAAGAAAATTCTTACAATAGATCTATTTTTAAAAATAATAAGAAATAAGAATATATATTATTATATTTTTTGGAAAACTCCTATTAATTCCATCTGGGAGTTAATCATTCTTTAACGGAAATGCGACAATTCGCAGCATTGAGCGATCGCTGAGAGAAACTACTCGAATGTTCGACTGCTGACGAATAGTGCAATAGATAACGGATAGATCCGGAACAAGCGATCTGGAACGTTCGATAGACCTATTTTTGTGTCTCAACAAATACACGTGGCTGTTGTTATACCGAATGCGTAAATGAATAAATACGCAAAAGGAATCATGGAATAATTGAGAAGATGAAATTACTAGAGTCCGCTATATCCTATATGTCATCATTTTCTGAAGTATATATAATATAGCAAGGAATGAGAATGATTTAATTTAGAATTGACATACAATCAGTGGTGTATTAACAACGGACATCTTGATTTAATCACCATAATCGAACGATTTAAAAATTAAATTGTAAATTTACACATTAAGAAAGTTTTAGAAAAGCTGTGTTTTACGGACCTGAAAAGTGACTATAATATAGTAGACTAAACTGAAGCAAATAACGAAATAAGTGTAATATTTTAGGTCAAACTAAACACTTATATCCAGATATCCGCCATGTTATATATTAACGGTGTACCCATTCAGATTCCGGTACCACATGGCCCGTATGCAACCAGCCACCGCGGTGGACAATGCGCTCATGAAAACCCGGGAACAAGTCTTTGTGCAGCCGGAGTCAATGGATCCAGAAAGCAGTTTCACTTCAACAATCTACCAAACTTCGCTTCAGTTTTAGAAATCATTTCAAAAACGGCAGAGGGAATGGCGGGTGAAATTGCAAGTGAGTGGGGTGATGCTGCGCCTGACCGTTCTGACCACGCCCAGTGTCCTCTGTTTTCGTTCATGACGTCACACACCGGTCCAAATTTCGGAGGATTTGGAATGTCAAGTAAGAATGACAAAGAAAAAACCCAATCTAATTTAGGCACGAAATCCAATACAAAGAAATGGACACATAGTGTCGACTGTTCAGGATTTGAACCGCAATATATTGTAGCAAAAGTGAGTGGAAATTCTGTGCTTGTCAAAGCACGTCAAGAAACCGGATGCGGTGAGAACAAAGACTGTCGGGAAATGTCGAGAAAAATTGAGATTCCTGATGACGTCATACATGATGGCGTCACTTGCCAGTTTAAAGACGGCAAATTGTTTATAGAAGGACCACGTAAGCAGACCGACGGTAAAGTAATAGACATTGAAATTGCTGACTCGTCCGAATGTGGTACGGGTCAGAATTTGGAAACCAACCCAGAAGACACAAATAAAGACTCTGTGGAAACGGCGGAGTAGACAGACGACCAAAGTGATGCGGAGAAAACTATAACAATGAACATCGATACAAACGCAGACGACACAGTTTTGTCAAACGATGACTTTTCCATAATTTCGGATGCCATCTATATTGGAAACGAGGCTGTGAATTCTAGTCTTAATGAGTCACATGACATACACACAATCAATGTCGACATTGCCGGATATGATCCTGCTAATATCAAAATCACGTGCAGAGGACATGACGTCATAGTGCTGGCCAAACGTAAGCAGGGGTCTTCGAATGCTGACCAGAAATCAAATGAAATGCGCCGGGCATTTGTACTGCCACCAGAAGCAGACGTGCATCGTCTTTCCTGTCAGTTGATGGACAACGGGGAAATGAAATTGACCGCACCTCTGGTCAAAGTCATAGACATTCAAGAACAGAATATTCCTATCACCATGGAAACAGGAGCAGTCTAAGCGTGTGAGATTAGTGTGAGATGTTGACCTTTTTCACAGCTTCTTCTGTAATCACTCAGATACGGATTTCCGTTGCTGTAACAGTTTATTTTTGGTAATTTGTGAATGTATTATCTTTCTAAACAAATGCCCATTGTTTATGCTAGAACGATTTAATTACGTATTATTTACATCAATTTTCAGACTAAAAGAAGATGATTTTAGAAAAATCGCCACCGCAACGACTGGATAAGTAAGCGAGCGAGTCAGTAATTCAAGTGGTAAGTTTTCAAAAATATTATTCTCTTGGCCTGTATATTAATAATCTGTATGATACAATTTATATTCTCTTTAACAATCGTGATCATTCATCCTTTAACTGCCTCACGTGTTTGGCAGCCGTAGCAAATATCATACCATATCAGATCAAGATTTGTTAAAAAATTCCAATATTTGCTTACTAATTTATGGCCATTGGTAGGCCAAGAGAGAACTATTTCGGAAAATTAGGTCTGGTTCAGTCATTCCAGTGGTGAATTTTCAAAAATAGTCTCTTGGCCTGCAAACATTTCTCAAAAGCACGGTAGAGGTCGATTTAGGTTAGCTTTGCCAATTAAAGGGTCTCAGTTATTGATGTCACGTGACGTACCGATAGTCACCAGGATTTCGATAGCAATCGCGCCTTTGATGTTCATATTCGCCATTTGTTTTTAAACTTAGGCCTAATATTTACAAACGTAAATCCAGTTTTAGCTATGCCCCACCCATCTCTAGCTAAGCTCCGCCCACACTTCGCCGTGTTGGTGTCGATCGATCCCTGAACTGCCTGACTATCAATTTCCATAAAACTACGCAGGTACGCTGTTGAATATTTTGAAACTAATTTGACTGTGTGCTGTTGCTGCCTATGGTCAAATTAGTTTCAAAATATTCAACAGCATCTGTATTAAATAGTAAAGACATAAAATTCGTGCAACAACGCTTAGTCCGTTTTCAACTTAAGCGTTAGTGACAAAGTTGTCTACGTCATTCATGACGTCAATGATTAGGACGTCATCATATACGTCACTTAGTTGATTATGGCGACATATGATTGATGGATAAACTGGAAATGTCCATTCAATAGGCACCTGGCGTTGAGAATTCATCCCGGACAGCGTCTTGGTCAAGACGAATGACTAAGCATATATTATAACCTTTTACCTTTGACATACACGTGTCTCTATTTCAATACAGGAAGCTGTTGAATATTCTGAAGCTAATTTGACTTGTAGTTGTTGCTGTCTATGGTAGCTATAGGTTCAAGTCAAATTAGTTTCAAGATATTCAACAGAATATAACTTTTATCGTAAAGAATTTTTCGTTTCTGGGCTCCGTACTGATGGTTACCTATAGGGTTAAATATTTGTATTTCATCCATGCAAGTAAATAGATTATGTAACGCATATGCGTATATTTGGATATGAACAATTATATATTTAATGTAATTAGGATCTATATTATAAGCGCATGTTTTAGGCGACCACTATTTAGTGAGTATTGAAATGGTTTCGCAAAAGACAGGTGGTCTCTTAATAGACATAGCATGTATATGTAATGAATTTTTGTCCAGAGCAAAATAGGACTGTTCTGCAAAACAATTATTATTATTATTATTATTATTATTATTATTATTATTATTATTATTATTATTATTATTTTTATTATTATTTTTATTATTATTATTATTATTATTATTATTATTATTATTATTATTATTATTAATTCATGATTTGATGTTTCTCTCAAATTCCGCGTGTATAATTGTATCGCTTGTACATACGTTAATCTATTTCTAATTTATTAGTGGTGTTACTTAAAAAAGAAAGAAAAAATATTAAAATAATATGCGTAGCGTATCCTTTGTCTTTTGATCTTAAGGTATACAGATGCCAGTTGTAAATGCTGCAAAAAAGGTCTCATAATTTCCGATTCTTCCTTCATAATTCCCTACATGTGCGCGTGTGAACTCTAGCACGTACCCACGTGTACAGGGTACATGCATACGCACGCGTACACACGCAGGCACACATTCATGGGCAAACGAATGAGCAAACACAAGACACACACACACATGCAAATGCGCATCCACATGCAAGCACACATCGAGGTCAGGATCCACTACATTTGATTAAACACTTGACCCTTGAAAATTTCGTATATCGATTTCAAGACAACTGTACATGAAAGTTGTTAATACGCGGAAGTAATTCGTCTGGAAACTGCTGCTGCAAATGCCAGCAATAGCTCCCAGTGCAACAACTCTCAGTAAAATTAGTTTCAAAATATTCAAGAAAACATTCCTTACATCAGCACGGACAAATGTGTCCAATACCAGCACGCGTCTTCGGGACCCGTTAGGGAAGCTTCCGCCCATATTTGGAGAAGATCCCTGGAGTTATTGAAAAAGGTCTATTGAGTTTTAGATTTCGACCCCTCACAGGAGCCTCACAGGCATGGTTCCACTAAAATTTGGAGAAATACTGTAATATAATTACCCTCCCACCGCGTGCGTGTGTGCGTGCGCGTATACGAACTCGGAAATTCATTTATAATTTAATGTATATTCTCTTGAATATTTTGAAACTTATAAGACTGGGAACATATTCCTGCCATATGAGTTTCAAATTATGCGACAGCTTGTTTGAATAATTGCCTTGAAATTGATATTCTGTGTATTCAGGATTCGAAGGGTTATGTTCTAAGGTGATACAGCCCAGCAATCAGGCAAATGCACTCAGAATGCCCTTACTATTTATCATAGGATATGCGTTGTCCATCAATTTATCCGCCAGTACTTCTGTCCACTGGATTGCATTAACCAAATTTGGTCAAGAAAATTAAAAGATAAATTTATTGTATGTCCATTTGCAGGACAAGATAAGAATATTTTTGTAAATATAGCACTGGAATTACAGGCTCGATTAGCGAGCCAGTCATTCCAGTGGCAAATTTTCAAAAATATTCTTCTTTTGGCCTGCAAATGGACTTACCTCAAGGCCACTACAGTGGTCGGTTTTGGACTGACTCGCCCTGAAAGGGTCAGACACCTCTATTGTGTTTCTACATACCTTGGACTGGTGGCTCTAAAGTTGCAGACATCAATTTAATGTGATATGAGGTTTCCTGTCGAAATGCTGCGGAGGCGAAAGCCAATTTAGCGATCTACTTCTAGCTAAATCACGCCCATTTATAACTTAGCTCCACCCACATTTATACACGTGTTGGAATCGATTTGAAACTCTATAACATGAATTCTCAGAAACTAAAATTCAGAGGTAATTATTCACGTACGGTGTTTAATATTTTGAAACCAATTTGAGGGGGGGGGGAGGTTGAGGGGGCTGTTGCTGCCAATCAGCTACTTACAAAATATGCAACAGAACGTTTATTAAGTTGTAAACTCATGACAGACTTCGTAATGTGCTTTTCGGCTTTCGTGACAGAGTCTAGTCACTATGACGTCAGATAACACGTGGCGTAATTGACTATGACGTCACATATTTGTGACAGATCAAATCCTTCCATATGACCATTGTGTTCACTCAATAGTCTGATTAACTGACTCTGATTTTCAAATTATAATAATGAAATACAATGATATACAGGTTGTTTTCAAGGTATCATACAAACAGGTTGTGACCGTCTTACCAATGCATAGATCCGACCTGTTACTCGAGTATATAGTGTCATAATCAATTACGTCCCACGTAGTCTGACGTCATGATCAAAATGCTTAATAAATTACGTATCTAGCTCCGTCGGGAAATATGAACAGTCCGTCAAGTGTACAAATTGTATATCTTTAATATTTAATAAACAGTCTGTTGAAAATATTTTGAAACTAATTTGAGAGCAACAGCGCCCAGTCAAATTATTTTCAAAATATCTTCAAAATATTCAACCACTTGCATGTATAGTTTTCTAGAAATTAAGATTCAGAGAGTTGAGGGTTCGAGTTATCTCAACACATGCAAAGCGTGGGCGGAGCTGAGCTAGAGATGAGCGAAGAATAGCTAAAGGTTCATAGACCTTTCCACATTATCCTTCCATCATATGACGTCATAATTAACCACATGACGTATAAGATGACATCATAATCATTGAAGTCATTATGACGTCATGAATGACGTAGATAAGTACGTCACGAACACATAATTAAAGACGGAATATGCGTTGTTGAACGAATTGTATGTCCTTACTATTTAATACATATTCTGTTGAATATTTTGAAACTAATTTAACAGCATAGACAGCAACAGCAACCAGTCAAATTAATTTCGAAATATTCAACAGCCTACATGTATAGTTTTCTGGAAATTGATAGTCAGAGAGTTCAGAGATCGATCGATCTCAGCGCGAGTGAGGTGTGGGTGGAGTTTAGCTAGACGGGCGGGGCATAGCTAAAACTGGAAAGGTCCATTCATCAATTGGTCCTGTTTGAAAGCAACCGACTGAGTGTGTCTGCGTAATACAGACCAGGATGTGACGTATTTGTCTTTAAGCCTGATAACGCAGGTTACTGGACCGGCATTGGTCCAGTACCGGCCCAGTAAACTGTATTATCACGGCATACCTATTGATTTATCAACTTCTACTTTGCAATCGTATTTAACAAAAACACTCAGAACGGTATTGGTGTTAGATGTCGCTGGCTAGCACAACAGCGCTTTCCAGTAGACGTTTAGAAAAAAATTAAAATCAAGTATCCTTTCAATTGCTTCTACAATATTTCTACTGGTGTAAACGAGGATGAAGCAAATTATAGTAGGAACATTTTATTTTCACCTCTTTACGTAAAGATCAGTCGGGCGGGATATATTATATCATATACACATCGTTATCATTTCAATGATTATCTGCAAAGCAAGAATCGATATCTTTACTAGCACTAATGTTCTCGTTCACAGCAAAGATAATGTAATAATTTTGTTTGTTGATGTGTGACGTCACAAGTGTTGTAGTCCTCGGTGTTCTAGCTCACAGCAAGGATAGGCTAAATGTTTGTAAATGTATGATGTCACAGTATCGCGTAGTAGTAGTAGTAGTAGTAGTAGTAGTAGTAGTAGTAGTAGTAGTAGTAGTAGTAGTAGTAGTAGTAGTAAAAGCAGCAGCAGCAACAGCAGCAGTAGTGACGGTCGTGGTGGATGGGGGTGGTAGTAGTAGTAGTAGTAGTAGTAGTAGTAGTAGTAGTAGTAGTAGTAGTAGTAGTAGTAGTAGTAGTAGTAGTAGTAGTAGTAGTAGTAGTAGTAGTAGTAGTAGTAGTAGTACTAGTAGTAGTAGTAGTAGTAGTAGTAGTAGTAGTAGTAGTAGTAGTAGTAGTAGTAGTAGTAGTAGTAGTAGTAGTAGTAGTAGTAGTAGTAGTAGTAGTAGTAGTAGTAGTAGTGATAGTGGTAGTGGCGGCAATGGTAGTTGTTGTGGTGGTATTAGTGGTGGGATGGAGGTGGTAGTAGTCGTAGTGGTAGCGGCAGCAGCAGCAGCAGCAGCAGCAGCAGCAGCAGCAGCAGCGAAAAGTCCTCATGTGGTAAACAAGTAACACATCAACAACGTTGTATTATCAATATTTTGAGGCTTAATTTTTGCACATTGTCTGTTTTATTAAATTACATAACGTGAAACTTTATTTTGCAACGGATCAAAAATAACATCACCACTACCCAGATCTCATGTATATTCTACTCAGCAATTGTAGAACATGTTAAACCGATAACTATAAATTTTGCTTAGTATAGTCTTAGCGGTACGTTACAACCTAGCTCTAAAGAACACCTGTCATTTCTGGGCAAATTATTTTGGTCCTTTAACACGTGACAATTGCAAATAACGCAACTCTTATAGAACGGCCAGCTTGTCACCCCAATCACATATGCTTATTGACTTGCATTAAGAGATCATATATGACTACTGTTGACCGCATTTAAAACGCCAAAGGGTGGTTGGTTATGGAAATGGCATTACAAGTCCTCGCATATATTCTTCATCTTCTCCCAGACAGTGGCAAGAGGGCAGTACTTGATTGTGTGCGCAGAATCCCCAGAAGTACAACATTTGGGATACGTGTAACGTCTGAGCACAGGACACATGCTTCTGCC
>CM067372.1:99403484-99413484 GCA_034401795.1 Chaetoderma sp. LZ-2023a | reverse complement strand
AATATTCCACTATATCATCATAAGATTATATTTCTTACATTTATCATCACTCTCATATTTACTGTTAGTTACATTGGAGCATAATGGCGTTCTTAACACAAGAAATGTTGACCGTTACCTGTCTGATATCAAGAGAAGAAATGAACCAGTGTCGCGAAGTTCTAGAGGACTCTGCAAGTATCACATCTACGTCAGCAGAATATGATACTTTAGATTACAAACCGAAATCAGCCTGGTACACAGTGAACCAAACACCCAATACGTACTGCGATTCTACTGGATCCCTGTCACCGACATGGTCAGATTCCGGCTCTTCCGAGTGCTCTTCGTCTGAATCATTACGATTTCCATTTCAATGGCATTGACCGAGAACTCGATAACATTGACATTTATATTAGCCTTAGACGACAGAAACGTATTTGTAAAGAATCTCAGATGAAGATTAACGAGATCTCTACCCGTCATAAGATCAAAGATAGATCAACAGCCTCATCACGTGATAGACAGATGTCCGTTAATAACTCGATGTGTGTATTCTGTAAGAGCAATGGAGAGTCACTGTCCGTGTATAACGGCCATGTTCTGAAGGATGAGCGTGGAAGAACCACGTGTCCTGTGCTCAGACGTTACACGTGTCCCAAGTGTGGTGCTTCTGGAGACTCGGCCCACACAATCAAGTACTGTCCTCTCACTACAGTCTGGGACAAACTGAAATCAGCCAAATCCTGAACACGTAAGTTATTTATCAATGATTGTATTCATCCACCCAGCCAGCCAGCCACCCACCCACCCACATCCATCCATCCATCCATCCATCCACACACCAAGTCAGCCACCCAACCGTACACCAACCTACCCATCCATTGATCTGGCCGTCTGCCGGTCCATCCTTCCATCCATCCATCCACCCACCCACCCACCCACCAACCCACCAACCCACCAACCCACCAACCCACCAACCCACCAACCCACCAACCCACCAACCCACCAACCCACCCACCCACCCACATCCATTCATCCATCCATCCATCTATCCACCCATCCATCCTTCCGTCAATCTACCCACGCCATCCATCCCCAATCCATCCAACCAGCCATCTATCTACTCAAACGCCATTAGCTCATCCATCCATATTTCCATCTTCATCCTCCTTGCCACGCACACACGCACACGCTCGTACGTCCAAATAGTTTGTGTTATTGAACAGTACGAAAAAAGAAATTTTGGTAATAGGCCTATCTATACTTTCTGAGAACACCTCCTGCATTACCGGCGATAAATATGAACCTTCAGTTCGCTGTGAAGTAATTGTATTTATACAGAGATAACGTGTTTGTAAAAAATATCCCATTTTGAACATTGTCATTGCTAAACAAAAGTAGCTATGTTCACTGATCACATTTCCAGATTATGTGATACCAAGACAACAATATAACATAGTAACTGGTTCTATGCTTTTATCATTTCAGGTGACATTATTTCGTGAGCAACAATGATCTACTGTTCCTTAGTACCGTGGCAACGAGATATGAACTCTCATCTCAGCACCATCCCAATGACGAATACTGGTGCCCGCATATACCGGTGCCAGCGGTGCTCAGGCATCACTTTACGACTCTCTTCTAACGTCATCTGAATGGTGAATTCCGGTGCCTGGTTCTGTCACGACACAATACCGATTCTAATCTCATAGCATCAACTCAACGCTACATACTGTTGCCTGATTCTGTCGCATTATTTACGAACTCTCACCTCCCAACATCATCTCAATGGTGAATACTGGTGCCTGGTTTTGTCGCAGCCAAGTACCAACTATTATTTCCTGCCAGCATCGCATTTACTAATGCATCGTGTTCAGAGATTAGCTGCAGATTGTAATATATTTGATGCTATGTAAATATCATTAGTGCTATTTAATTAATCTACATTGTATTTATTGCTGTTTTGCATCATAAACAATCATGTTTAACTCCTTCGTCCATGGAATACAAGAACCTCAGTTACCAAGCCATCGTGAAAGCAAGTTGATGAATGTTTTAAAACTCATATGATCTGACGTACCCACATTAGTTTTACAATATTCACCAGATTGTATCAAACACCATATGAAATATGTCGTATCTGGTCTATGAAAATGAAAGCTGTCGTTCTTTATTCTTTATTTCAATATGTATATAAAACAGTTTCGATTAAAAAGCTGTAAAAATTCATTCGTTATCTGGTTTCGCACTGCTCAAGCGTTTTTTAATTTCTTGTATAAATTAATTACTCGGTACTTATATTTGACCTCTGACATTTTCATATATGATCAGATCTGGTCTGGGTGCTGCTTGATCCCTGGCGGCTAATAGTGGTTGTTCAATGGACCTTACCAAGTCTATCCATCCATCATGTGGCGTCATAATCAACTAAGTGACGTGTATTCTGACGTCATGATCATGACGTCATGAATGATTCGAACTAGTCCGTCTTTAGCGCTTAATAGTCCGACACGTTGTACGAATTGTATGTCTTTGCTATTTAATTAACATGCTGTTGAATATTTTGAAACTAATTTGACTGGGCGCTGTTGCTGCCACAGTTTACCCACATAGTTTTATGGAAATTGATAGTTAGAGACTTCAGAGATCGATCGATCTCAACACGCGCGTGGTGTTGGTGGAGCTTAGATAGCGATGGGCGGGGCATAGCTAAAACTGGAAAGGTCCATTAGCTCAGTGCCAGAAATTCAACCTGCATTAACAAACCACCATCTTTCACAGTCATTTCTTCTGTCGTCTGCTGTGTAGAGTGGCTAGCTAGATTGAATTGCCCACTTGGAACTGGCTCAGTTAAGAGACAGATTCACTCCATCGTGTTCGCTACGCTACTCATCCGCATCTTATCCTCAGCCCTACCAGACACACACTGTCGTGAATTTCATTGCCATCTTCATCCAAATCATGACGATACCTGTTCCAATCCAGACGTTGAGACGCAGTCATCTCTTATCGATTGTGTGATTAGTTATGACAGCCTCAATTTCCCTCTATGAATGAAATCCGGTTACGATGTGTCGCTCGTGTATTTGACGTCATAGCCCAATATGTCACATGTTAGCTGACGTCACAATCAAAATGGCGTAAATCCGTCACGAAGGTTGCAATAGTCACTCACAAAAGTGTACGAATCATGTGTCTTAAGTTACAATTTAATAAGCAGTATGTTGAATAGTTTGAAACTAATTTGACTGGGATATTCAAATTAGTCTCAAAATGGTTACCTTGAAACTTAGATTCCGGGAATTCAAGTTTAAAAGCTTTAAATCTATTTTAATGCGCTTAGCAGTAGGCGCCTAGACGTAGCTTATACAAAAACGAGTGTGGCATGGCTAGAAATGGATCCCTTACACCTACATAAAAATGAAACCTTAATCCGTGTCTCCAGTCACAGTAATGGAGGAATCCAGTTTTAGCTATGCCACGCCCATCTTTAGCTAAGCTCCACCCACACCTCGCCCGTTTTCGGATCGATCTCTCTCTGAACTCCCTGCCTAGTAATATCCAGAAAACTATGCGGGTAAGTTGTTGAATATTTTGAAACTAATTCGATTGGGTGTTTTGCTAACACAGCGCCCAGTCAAATTAGTTTCAAAATATCCAACAGCATGTTTATTAAATAGCAAAGACATACAATTTGTACAACATGTCGGACTATTAAGCGTTAAAGACTGGCTATTTCGACTCATTCATGACGTCATGTTTATGACATCAGCATACATGTCACTTAGGTGATTATGACGCCATATGATGGATGGGTAAACTGGAAAGGTGAATCAGATCAGTGCCTGAAATTCAACCTGCATTAACGAACCAACGTCTTGTAGGCCAGAAGCCATTTCCTACACTACCCACCCGTGTCTTATTCGCAGCGCTCCCAGACACACACTAGTGAATTTAGCTGACATCCTCATCTAGATCATGCCAATACAGGCTGTGCCAATCCAGACGGTTAGACACCTCTTATCAACTGTGTAATTAGTTATGCCAGCCTCAATTTCCCTATATGAATGAAAGGTTCCGATGTGTCACTCATGTATTTGATGTTATAATCAAATATGTCACGCGTTAGCTGACGTCACAATCAAAATGGCGTAAATCCGTCACGAAAGTTGCAATAGTCCGTCACAAAGGTGTACGAATCATGCGTCTTAGGTTACAATTTAATAAGCAGTATGTTGAATAGTTTGAAACTAATTTGACTGGCATATTCAAATTAGTTTCAAAATATCCACCAGCTTATGTGCATGGTTACCGTGAAATTTAGAATCCGGGAATTCAAGTTTAAAAGTCTTAAATCTATTTGAATGCGCGTAACAGTAGGCGCTTAGACGTAGCAAATACAAAAAGGGGCGTGGCACGGCTAGAAATGGATCCCTTATACCCACATACATGTAAGAATGAAACTTTGATCCTTGTCTCCAGTCACCACAATGGAGAAATCCAGTTTTATCTGTGCCCCGCCCGTGTTTATTAAATGGTAAAGACATAAATTTCGTTCAACAACGCTTAGCCCGTCAGCAATTAAGTGTTCGTAACGAACCCAACTACGTCATTCATCACGTAATTGATTATGACGTTATATGAGTGATGGCTTAACAGGAATCCTCCATTGGTTATGATGTGACGGTCATCTATTTGACCTATCTTTGGCAATCTGACCTATCCTCCCTATTAAATCAAGGGTACGAGTTCACGTCAAACTAGCATCTAATCGCTTTTCTCGAGGTGCAATCTGGATGAACGTAATTGAGGCCAAACAACAACCTGTCTGCGCGTACCGCGGCTTTGTTGGACTAGAAAGATTCTGTGTCGACAAAAGGAGGGGACGTAAGTCGCACTACTGTAAAACCCTTCAAGGTCAAGGCGTGCTCTCTCCTGATCAATAATAGAAATTTTGCAGTTGTTAAATTCACCAAGGTAGGTACGTGCGTGCGTGCGTGCGTCCGTGCATGCGTGCGTGCGTGCGTGCGTGCGTGCGTGCGTGCGTGCGTGCGTGCGTGCGTGCGTGCGTGCGTGCGTGCGTGCGTGCGTGCGTGCGTGCGTGCGTGCGTGCGTGCATGCGTGCGTGCGCGCGTGCGTGAGTGCGTGCGTGTGTGTGTGTGTGTGGGTCCGGTCATGTATCTAAAAACTACCGATCTGATTTGACTCAGATTTTAATACAACAAAGGAATTTACCGTAAAAGAGGATTTCCAGAATTTGGCCGTTATCCAGATAAAGAACTCGGATCCGGATCGGATTAAATTCTGGGTAGCGGTATTGGAAATTTCCTGAACTTCTAGTCCGACTCAGATTTTAACGCAAGAAACGGTTTTACTTTTTGAGTCGATTTTTAACTCCTTGATTCCCGAGCCCCCAGAATCTAAATCTCCAAATAAGTATCCTGGAAAGCCGTTGAATATTTTGAAACTAATTTGGCTTGATGCTGTTGCTACTTATGGCAGCAACAGTTCCCAGCCAAATTAGTTTTCAAATATTCAACACAATAAACTCACGAAATACATGCAATTCAGACACTTTCATGAATGAACATTGCCACTTTCATACCGGACCTACGCCATTTCAACATGACATCAGCTAACAAGTAACGCGTTTATGACGTCAGTTACGTGGATGGCAGATCTGATCCAGTCATTCTCACGAGATTGGCAAACGTATGTTCCTGTAACAGCTTTTAATAATGTGGTTATAAAAATGCAACACCGCGTATCCATTCAAGAGTTTTTACAAAATATTGTCGCGGGAGTGGATAGTTGGTGGACGGTCCAAACTCGCCCACCGGTTATTCTACCTTGGGAGAGCGCGCTGGGGTGTATGGATATCGCCATGTTCTTTTGCCACTGAGGACCTACATATTCGTTTCTCTTCACCTTTGATTGCTTGGTTAATCACTTGCACACCCCGCTGTACTTGATGATCGGCGGTGTCAATAACATTCCCAGTGGAATATGATATGCATCTAGGGTGATGTTTGCGTCGGCTTTCGTTCAAAGTTAAGCCGACACAAGAGTAACAACCTGAGGTAGATATACACTTGATGGGATCACCACTCATTCCCATTCAGTTCAATAGAACGCAAAGCAAATAAAGAAATCTCAAGTCGAACTGGACCATGCAGGGTCGAACATAAGACAGTGCAACAAGTGCATTCGCGCAGAGACGCCAAATTTCCAAAGGCCCTAAAAGTGACACAGATTTTATTGGTCTTAATTTGGGGGTGGGGGGCTGTGTAACTTCAAGTTACGCGTATAGATGCCGCGCCTATAAGACTGATGTGCCCAAATCCAGCATCCCACCAACATCAATGGCCCCATTGGCATTAAGGTTGAAATGAGACTCTAGCTTTCTTATCGATCCTAGAGACAGTTCCGAGGACCCCGTATAAGAGTGTCAGACACATTGCACAAACATACACACGTTACCCCTCCCCCTGTGTCCTAAGTTAGCTCCACCCACATTTATACACGTGTTGGAATCGATTTGAAACTCTATAGCATGAATTCTCAGAAACTAAAATTCAGAGGTAATTATTCACGTAAGGTGTTTAATATTTTGAAACCAATTTGAGGGTGTGGGGAGGTTGAGGGGGCTGTTGCTGCCCATCAGCTACTTACTAAATATGCAACATACCGTTTATTAAGTTGTAAACTCGTGACAGACTTCGTAAAGTGCTTTTCGGCTTTCGTGACACTATGACGTCAGATAACACGTGGCGTAATTGACTATGACGTCACATATTTGTGACAGATCAAATCCTTCCATATGACCATTGTGTTCACTCAATAGTCTGATTAACTGACTCTGATTTTCAAATTATAATAATGAAATACAATGATATACAGGTTGTTTTCAAGGTATCATACAAACATGTTTTGACCGTCTCACCAATGCATAGATCCGACCTGTTACTCGAGTATATAGTGTCATAATTAATTACGTCCCACGTAGTCTGACGTCATGATCAAAATGCTTAATAAATGACGTATCTAGCTCCGTCGGGAACTATGAACAGTCCGTCAAGTGTACAAAATGTATATCTTTAATATTTAATAAACAGTCTGTTGAAAATATTTTGAAACTAATTTGAGAGCAACAGCGCCCAGTCAAATTATTTTCAAAATATCTTCAAAATATTCAACCACTTGCATGTATAGTTTTCTAGAAATTAAGATTCAGAGAGTTGAGGGTTCGAGTTATCTCAACACATGCAAAGCGTGGGCGGAGCTGAGCTAGAGATGAGCGAAGAATAGCTAAAGGTTCATAGACCTTTCCACATTATCCTTCCATCATATGACGTCATAATTAACTACGTGACGTATAAGATGACATCATAATCAATGAAGTCATTATGACGTCATGAATGACGTAGATAAGTACGTCACGAACACATAATTGAAGACGGAATATGCGTTGTTGAACGAATTGTATGTCCTTACTATTTAATACTAATTTAACAGCATAGACAGCAACAGCAACCAGTCAAATTAGTTTCAAAATATTCAACAGCCTATATGTATAGTTTTCTGGAAATTGATAGTCAGAGAGTTCAGAGATCGAGATGGGTGGAGTTTAGATAGACGGGCGGGGCATAGCTAAAACTGGAAAGGTCCATTCATCAATTGGTCCTGTTTGAAAGCAACCGACTGAGTGTGTCTACGTAATACAGACCAGGATGTGACGTATTTGTCTTTAAGCCTGATAACGCAGGTTACTGGACCGGCATTGGTCCAATACCGGCCCAGTAAACTGTATTATCACGGCATAGCTATTGAATTATCAACTTCTACTTTGCAAGCGTATCAATTGCTTCTACAATATTTCTACTGGTGTAAACGAGGATGAAGCAAATTATAGTAGGAACATTTTATTTTCATCTCTTTACGTAAAGATCTATCGGGCGGGATATATTATATCATATATACATCGTTATCATTTCAATGATTATCTGCAAAGCAAGAATCGATATCTTTACTAGCACTAATGTTCTCGTTCACAGCAAAGATAATGTAATAATTTAGTTTGTTGATGTGTGACGTCACAAGTGTTCTAGTCCTCGGTGTTCTAGCTCACAGCAAGGATAGGCTAAATGTTTGTAAATGTATGATGTCACAGTATCGCGTAGTAGTAGTAGTAGTAGTAGTAGTAGTAGTAGTAGTAGTAGTAGTAGTAGTAGTAGTAGTAGTAGTAGTGGTAGTAGTACCAGTAGTACTAGTAGTAGTAGTAGTAGTAGTAGTAGTAGTAGTAGTAGTAGTAGTAGTAGTAGTAGTAGTAGTAGTAGTAGTAGTAGTAGTAGTGAAAGCAGCAGCAGCAGCAGCAGTAGTGACGGTCGTGGTAGATGGAGGTGGTAGTTGTAGTAGTAGTAGTAGTAGTAGTAGTAGTAGTAGTAGTAGTAGTAGTAGTAGTAGTAGTAGTAGTAGTAGTAGTAGTAGTAGTAGTAGTAGTAGTAGTAGTAGTAGTAGTGATAGTGGTAGTGGCGGTTATGGTAGTTGTTGTGGTAGTATTGGTGTAGTGGTGGGATGGAGGTGGTAGTAGTCGTAGTGGTAGCGGCAGCAGCAGCAGCAGCAGCAGCAGCAGCAGCCGCAGCAGCAGCAGCAGCAGCAGCAGCAGCGAAAAGTCCTCATGTGGTAAACAGGTAACACATCAACAACGTTGTATTATCAATATTTTGATGCTTAATTTTTGCACATTGTCTGTTTTATTAAATTACATAACGTGAAACTTTATTTTGCAACGGAGCAAAAATAGCATCACCACCACCCAGATCTCATGTATATTCTACTCAGCAATTGTAGAACATGTTAAACCGATAACTATAAATTTTGCTTAGTATAGTCTTAGCAGTACGTTACAACCTAGCTCAAAAGAACACCTGTCATTTCTGGGCAAATTATGTTGGTCCTTTAACACGTGACAATTGCAAATAACGCAACTCTTATAGAACATACAGCTTGTCACCCCCAATCACATATGCTTATTGACTTGCATTAAGAGATCATATATGACTACTGTTGACCGCATTTAAAACGCCAAAGGGTGGTTGGTTATGGAAATGGCATTACAAGTCCTCGCGTATATTCTTCATCTTCTCCCAGACAGTGACAAGAGGGCAGTACTTGATTGTGTGCGCAGAATCCCCAGAAGTACAACATTTGGGATACGTGTAACGTCTGAGCACAGGACACATGCTTCTGCCACGACCATCCTTTATATCGTAGCCGCCATACACGGACAGTGGCTCTCTATTATTCTTACAGAATACACAAGAGGAATTGAGCTTCTTCCCGCCGTTGAAATATCCACAGACTAATTGAGTATCCGGGCGCTGTATAAATTTCTGATGATAAGAACATGTACGAATTGACCCAAGGTTAGTTTTTTACGGTTGCTGATAAGATACATATCTGTGTCATCAAGTTCTGAGTCGATACCATTAACGGGGAAAGCACACTGAGTGAGAAGAACCTCGCCCAACATTCCAGAAGGTAGTTGATGATCACAGCATCAAATTCAACACTGTATTTTTCTGTTTCGTCCGAGCTCACGCTTTATCGTCATCACTGTCCATTGGACGCCAGTTGTCAGCGAGCGTCCTGTAGATATAGTGATAATGACGACAGATCTATCGATGACGTGTCTATGACGTCATCAGTTCCTGAGTAGTGCGGTGTCGGAGAGCTCAGCGAGTCTGTGGAGAAGCTGCTGCAGAGATGGAGCGCTCCGGAGCAATACGGCACATCTTCAATTATAGGCGCCATATTTCACATTTCTATTGTTTATCAATTATTAGCTAACCTGGCGTGAAAGGCAAAAACAAATGCCTGCCATGAATCAATCAAAATTTCTCGTCATTGGCGGACATGTATTTTCTGCAAATTTCTGAGAAAATCATAAAAAGACTACTTATTAACCGCTGGGCCAATTTTAATAAATCTTGGCTAAACCTTTTTCACAGAAATTAGA
>CM067372.1:99378484-99398484 GCA_034401795.1 Chaetoderma sp. LZ-2023a | reverse complement strand
CTTAACACAAGAAATGTTGACCGTTGCCTGTCTGATATCAAGAGAAGAAATGAACCAGTGTCGCGAAGTTTTAGAGGACTCTGCAAGTATCACATCTACGTCAGCAGAATATGATACTTTAGATTACAAACCTATATCAGCCTGGTACACAGTGTACCAAACACCCAATACGTACTGCGATTCTACTGGATCCCTGTCACCGACATGGTCAGATTCCGGCTCTTCCGAGTGCTCATCTTCTGACCTATTCACCTACAACTGGAACACACATCCGATTTTATCCACATTGACCTCATTGGATGACGCGCGTCTGAATCATTACGATTTCCATTTCAATGGCATTGACCGAGAACTCGATAACATTGACAATTATATTAGCTTTAAACGACAGAAACGTATTTGTAAAGAATCTCAGATGAAGATTAACGAGATCTCTACCCGTCATAAGATCAAAGATAGATCAACAGCCTCATCACGTGATAGACAGATGTCCGTTAATAACTCGATGTGTGTATTCTGTAAGAACAATGGAGAGTCACTGTCCGTGTATAACGACCATGTTCTGAAGGATGAGCATGGAAGAACCACGTGTCCTGTGCTCAGACGTTACACGTGTCCCAAGTGTGGTGCTTCTGGAGACTCGGCCCACACAATCAAGTACTGTCCTCTCACTACAGTCTGGGACAAACTGAAATCAGCCAAATCCTGAACACGTAAGTCATTTATCAATGATTGTATTCATCCACCCAGCCAGCCAGCCACCCACCCACCCACCCAACCACCCACATCCATCCATCCATCCAACCTTACACCAACATACCCATCCATTGAGCTGGCCGTCTGCCCGTCCATCCTTCTATCCACCCACCCACCCACCCACCCACCCACCCACCCACCCACATCCATTCATCCATTCCTCCATCTATCCACCCATCCATCCTTCCATCAATCCACCCACGCCATCCATCCCCCATCCATCCAACCAGCCATCTATCTACTCAAACGCCATTAGCTCATCCATCCATATTTCCATCTTCATCCACCTTGCCACGCACACACGCACACGCTCGTACGTCCAAATATTTTGTGTTATTGAACAGTACGAAAAAAGAAATTTTGGTAATAGGCCTATCTATACTTTCTGAGAACACCTCCTGCATTACCGGCGATAAATATGAACCTTCAGTTCCCAGTGAAGTAATTGTATTTATACAGAGATAACATGTTTGTAAAGATATCCCATTTTGAACATTGTCATTGCTAGACAAAATCTTTGAAAAAGTAGCTATGTTCACTGATCACATTTCCAGATTAGGTGATACCAAGACAACAATATAACATAGTAACTGGTTCTATGCTTTTATCATTTCAGGTGACATTATTTCGTGAGCAACAATGATCTACTGTTCCTTAGTACCGTGGCAACGAGATATGAACTCTCATCTCAGCACCATCCCAATGACGAATACTGGTGCCCGCATATACCTGTGCCAGCTGGTGCTCAGGCATCACTTTACGACTCTCTTCTAACGTCATCTGAATGGTGAATTCCGGTGCCTGGTTCTGTCACGACACAATACCGATTCTAATCTCATAGCATCAACTCAACGCTACATACTGTTGCCTGATTCTGTCGCATTATTTACGAACTCTCACCTCCCAACATCATCTCAATGGTGAATACTGGTGCCTGGTTTTGTCGCAGCCCAGTACCAACTCTTATTTCCTGCCAGCATCGCATTTACTAATGCATCGTGTTCAGAGATTAGCTGCAGATTGTAATATATTTGATGCTATGTAAATATCATTAGTGCTATTTAATTAATCTACATTGTATTTATTGCTGTTTTGCATCATAAACAATCATGTTTAACTCCTTCGTCCATGGAATACAAGAACCTCAGTTACCAAGCCATCGTGAAAGCAAGTTGATGAATGTTTTAAAACTCATATGATCTGACGTACCCACATTAGTTTTACAATATTCACCAGATTGTATCAAACACGATATGAAATATGTCGTATCTGGTCTATGAAAATGAAAGCTGTCGTTCTTTATTCTCTATTTCAATATGTATATAAAACAGTTTCGATTAAAAAGCTGTAAAAATTCATTCGTTACCTGGTTTCCCACTGCTCAAGCGTTTTTTAATTTCTTGTATAAATTAATTACTCGGTACTTATATTTGACCTCTGACATTTTCATTTATGATCAGATCTGGTCTGGGTGCTGCTTGATCCCTGGCGGCTAATAGTGGTTGTTCAATGGACCTTACCAAGTCTATCTATCCATCATGTGGCGTCATAATCAACTAAGTGACGTGTATTCTGACGTCATGATCATGACGTCATGAATGATTCGAACTAGTCCGTCTTTAGCGCATAATAGTCCGACACGTTGTACGAATTGTATGGCTTTGCTATTTAATTAACATGCTGTTGAATATTTTGAAACTAATTTGACTGGGCGCTGTTGCTGCCACAGTTTACCCGCATAGATTTATGGAAATTGATAGTTAGAGACTTCAGAGATCGATCGATCCCAACACGCGCATGGTGTTGGTGGAGCTTAGATAGCGATGGGCGGGGCATAGCTAAAACTGGAAAGGTCCATTAGATCAGTGCCCGAAATTCAACCTGCATTAACAAACCACCATCTTTCACAGTCATTTCTTCTGTCGTCTGATGTGTAGAGTGGCCAGCTAGTTTGAATTGCCCACTTGGAACTGGCTCAGTTAAGAAACAGATTCACTCCATCGTGTTCGCTACGCTACTCATCCGCATCTTATCCTCAGCCCTACCAGACACACACTGTCGTTAATTTCATTGCCATCTTCATCCAAATCATGACGATATCTGTTCCAGTTTCAGTTTCGGTTTATTTACACCCGATCACAAAGTGACATATGGGGAACCTTGAAACTTAGATTCCGGGAATTCAAGTTTAAAAGTCTTAAATCTATTTAATGCGCGTAACAGTAGGCGCTTAGACGTAGCGTATACAAAAAGGGGCGTGGCACGGCTAGAAATGAATCCCTTACCCATATAATAATGAAACCTTAATCCTTGTCTCCAATCACAACAATGGAGGAATCCAGTTTAGCTATGCCCCTCCCATCTTTGGCTAAGCTCCACCCACAGTACGCACGTGTTGGGATCGATCTCTGAACTCCCTATCAATTTCCTGAAAAATATGCAAGTAAGCTGTTGAATATTTTGAAACTAATTTGACAAAGACATAACGTTCGTTCAACAACACCGTCGTCAATTAACCGTTCGTGACGAACTTAGCTACGTCATTCATGATGTAATTGATTATGACATCCTACTACACGTTTTAGAGACTACCAAGTTCCAGAAAACTATGCAGGTAAGCTGATGAATATTTTGAAACTAACGTGACGGTGCGCTGCTGTTGTCTATGGTAGAAACAGCGCCTATTCAATTTAGTTTCAAAATATTTAACAGCATGTTTATTAAATAGTAAAGACATAAAGTTCGTTCAACAACGCTTAGCCCGTCATCAATTAGGCGTTCGTAACGAACTCAGCTACATCATTCATGACCTAATTGGATATGACGCAATCCTACATGTCACGTAGTTGATTATGACGTCATATGATTGATGGCTAAACAGGAATCCTCCATCGGTTATGTTCGGACCGTCATATATATCTGACCATCTTTGGCAATCTGACATATCCTCCCTATAATATCAAGGGTGCCAGTCCACATCAAACTAGCACCTAATCACTTTCTGGAGGTAGAATCTGGAGATGAGGCGAGTGTGTGGATGAACGTAATCGAGGCCAAACAACACCGCGGCTTTCTTGGACTAGAGAGACTCTGAGTCGACAAGAGGAGGGGACGTAAATCGCCCTACTGTAAAACCCATCAACGTCAATGAGTGCTCTTTCCTGATCAACAATGAAATTTTACAGTTGTTGTTCAACAAGATGGTGCGTGCATGTGTGCGTGATTGCGTGCGTGTGTGCTTTCTTGCTTGCGTGCGTGCGTGTGTGCGTGCGTCTGTGTGTGCGTAGGTGGGTGGGTGCGTGCGTGCGTGAGTGCGTGCGTGAGTGAGTGAGTGAGTGAGTGAGTGAGTGAGTGAGTGAGTGAGTGAGTGAGTGAGTGAGTGAGTGAGTGAGTGAGTGAGTGAGTGAGTGAGTGAGTGAGTGAGTGAGTGAGTGAGTGAGTGAGTGAGTGAGTGAGTGAGTGAGTGAGTGAGTGAGTGAGTGAGTGAGTGAGTGAGTGAGTGAGTGAGTGAGTGAGTGAGTGAGTGAGTGAGTGAGTGAGTGAGTGAGTGAGTGAGTGAGTGAGTGAGTGAGTGAGTGAGTGAGTGAGTGAGTGAGTGAGTGAGTGAGTGAGTGAGTGAGTGAGTGAGTGAGTGAGTGAGTGAGTGAGTGAGTGAGTGAGTGAGTGAGTGAGTGAGTGAGTGAGTGAGTGAGTGAGTGAGTGAGTGAGTGAGTGAGTGAGTGAGTGAGTGAGTGAGTGAGTGAGTGAGTGAGTGAGTGAGTGAGTGAGTGAGTGAGTGAGTGAGTGAGTGAGTGAGTGAGTGAGTGAGTGAGTGAGTGAGTCCGTCCGTCCGTCCGTCCGTCCGTCCGTCCGTCCGTCCGTCCGTCCGTCCGTCCGTCCGTCCGTCCGTCCATCCGTCCGTACGTGCGTGTGTCCGGTTATGTATCTAAAAACTACCGAGCTGATTTGGCTCAGATTTTAACACAACAAAGAGATTTTGTAAAAGAGGATTTGGACCAGAATTTGGCTGATATCCAGATAAAGAACTCGGATCAGGATCGGATTAAATTCTGGATAGCGGTACTGGAAATCTCCTGAGCTGCTAATTTGATTTGGCTCAGATTTTAACACAAGAAACGGTGGCCCTTGTTTGAATCAATTTTTAACTCCTTGATTCCTGATCCTTTCAGAATCTAAATCTCCAAATAAGTATCCTGGAAAGCTGTTGAATATTTTGAAAATAATTTGACTTGAGGCCGTTGCTACTTATGGGAGAAACAGTTCCCAGACAAATTAGTTTTCAAATATTCAACACAATAAACTCACCAAATACATGCAATTCAGACACTTTAATTAATTAACATTGCCACTTTCATGACGGACCCACGTCATTTCAACATGACATCAACTAACGAGTAACGTATTTGTTTATGACGTCAGATAGGCTACTTGGAAGGCAAATCTGATCTCGCCATTATCACGAGATTGACAAACGTATGTTCTTGTAGCAGCTTTTGATAATGTGGTTTTAAAAAAGGCAACACCACTTACCCATTCAAGAATTTTCACAAATTATTGTCGCGGGAGTGCAGAACTGCTTACTTAAAGTTACAAATTCAACCAGCCGGATACCATGACACACTTTGTGATAGCTTACCTTCGATATGGTCGGATCATGCAAAATATATATATATGTTATAAAGTCATACAATACAATTCTAATGGACCTTTGCAGTTTTAACTATTCCCTGCCCATCTCTAGCTAAGCTCCACCCATACCTCGATCGTGTTGCGATCGATCCCTGAACGCCCTGACTATTAATTTCCAGAAAACTATTTAGGTAACCTGTTGAATATTTTGAAACTAATTTGGCTGGGTGCTATTGCTGCATAATGGCAGCAACAGTGCCCAGTGAAATTTGTTTCAAAATATTCGACAGAATGTTTAGTAAATAGTAGACACACAATTCGTGCAACGTGTCGGACTGCTAAGCATTTAATGCGGACTAAATCATGTCATTCGTGCTATAAGTGATGATGACGTCATCATATACGCCATATAGTTGATTAGGACGACATACATAGTCATATGATGGATGGATAAACCAGAAATGTCCATTCAGGCATGGTCAGCACAATATGTGTTGTATGATTCGCCCTATTATTGATTAAATAGTTTCACGTGTTCATTTGTCTGTCCGTCAAATACCAGTCAAGTCGTCCAAACTACCAACTCATTCCACCTTTGAAACTCAAGTCGTACGAAAGAATTAAGTCAGCTCGGCCCAATTATCAAACGGGCGAATCGGTCTATTATTTTAGGACGAGTTCGGAGTTCACTTTCCGAGAGGGGCAAACTGATGATCAAAGGGGCCAGGTTGATGATTGGTACGAGTTCAAAATATTATTTGATAAATAAGATAATTAGTGTTTATTCATAGCTTGAAAAACGCTGATTGTGAAAATGCAAACATGTTAATTTAATTCCATCCAATCATCTTCTATAACCAGCGTGTTCTTTGATAACAACTTCTAGTAGAGCGTACTAATGACGATGTGGGACTGGGATTGGGAAAATCGTCGTATATTATCAGGTCTGTCAATCCAGTTCGACCATACATCCGTCCGTTCATCTTGTCTGACATTAAAGACTTTTGTTTTTCTTTAAAAACTTAATCAATTCCTAATGGCGCATAGATATGAAACTTCACATGTAGGCCTATGTTGGTTATTGAGCGTGAGTGAAAGAATTCTAGTTTGGTTGTCTGCGTCAGTCCGTCCATCTGTGCATTCATCTAAACATCTTTCCAAACAAGAGAGAATTCATGAAAACTTGAGATTTTCATACACTGAGTGGCCGAAGAAAAACTGAAAATTCTATGTATGTATACCTGTCCGGAAAGATGAACGAGCGCGCGAAAGTACAAACGGCAGGACGGACTGCCGATAACAAGGCAGCATGTCCTGCGCCTCAGAATCAGCTTGCGTGTGGAGTTTCCGTAATATGCTCCAACTAGAACGTAAGTTATCAAAGACAAACACGAACGTGCTATAGGTGCTACTTTTTGGCTGCGTTCTCAGAAATGTAAAAAATCTGACAGACTGACAAGCAACACGCAGACCGACTGCCAGACAAACATATGCTAAATAGGAGTCGCAAGTACAAAACCAGAATCGCTTTAGAGCCCGAGTTCCGAGACCCACGCTATAGTACCGCCCGTCCTCTTTACTCCGTAAGTAGTCTACGGCTGTAGCTAATGTAAGAATCCTAGTGACGTCACACATCCACAAACAATGGCATTATCCTTGCTGTGATAGAACAACAGTGACGTCATAAGTGTAGCAATCACAGTATCAGGTATCATTTTCGGTAACCAGTAGTCGCATGAGGATTCTAATGGATGAATCCAGTTTTAGCTATGCCCCGCCCATCTCTATCCAAGCTCCACCCACACATCGGTCATGTTGGGATCCATCGATCCATGAACTCCCTGACCATCAATTTCCAGAAAAATATACAGGTAAGCTGCTGAATATTTTGAAAATAACTTGACTGGATATAGGCAGCAACAGCGCCCAGTCAAATTATTTTCAAATTATTTAACAAAAATTTTTTTAAATAGTAGACATACAATTCGTACAACAATAGGTATAGTATAGGTCATGGGTTGATAGTCTGCTTCCACTTGCGTGCTCAGCCGACTTTACAACTTTGAACACAACAACGCTTAGTCCGCCATCAATTAAGCGTTCGCAACGAACTTAGCTATATCATTCATGACGTCATTGATTATGACGTCCTGATTGATGGATAAACAGTAGTTGAAAGGTCCATTGCAGACAGATGGTCCAACGAGCCGTGATAGATGATTAAATGTAGGGATACTGTTTGACACATTTCCTCTAATGGATGAATTTGATCTGTCAGTCAAGTATATGACGTGATAATAAATTACGTCACCTGCAGGCCGATGTCGAAATCATAACTGATTCATCAATCATAATCTGACACAACTAAGATTAGAATCAACCAAATTAGCTTCAAAATTCTCAACAGACTCCCTCCCTTCCCCCAAACCCCATCCCTCTCCCTCTCTCCCCCTTTCCATCTCCCTCACATCATAAGGAATTCGTTGTAGCAGGTCTGTAAAATTAGAGAGAAAATTTTCGTCTATTATGTTACTATTATGTGCCACTATTTGAATAGAGTAAGTATGGCTCTATGTGATGATGATGATGATGATGATGATGATGATGATGTGTTTTAATGTTTCAGCTCACTGGTGATATCTGATGGAAAACAAGCTGGTCTATCAAGTTGAACCTGATTCTGTCTGCAGAATGTGAACATTCTAAGAGCTGTATAATACCAACACATGATGCCATGGCATCATACATACAGAAACACTTATATTATCCTTGCTGTGATATAACACCCTAGTCACGTGACACGTCCATAGACAATTACATTATCTTTGCTGTGAACTGTAACATTAGTGCTCTTAACGATACATAGTCATATTCCTGTTTTGTAAATATGTGTGTACATAGAAATGATAACAACCTGTATATAAACATTTACACTGAGATCGGCGTGAATGCGTTCGCGTACACGTTCGTACCTGTATGTGCATGCGAGACTTGCCAGTACGTATATGCGACCTTATGCGCGTACGTTCGCGCATGCGTCCGTATTCTTACGCATGAATGTATGTGGGCGCGTGTGTCTGGGGCGTGTGTGTATGCGGGCATAAAATGTGCACATCTACACCGTCAGTATTTGTGTGCCTATGCATGCGTATGTAAATTAATACACCATATTTATAGAATATCTGCACTATTTACTTACAAATAAATTCTAGCCACTATAAGTTGCCTTGCTTTATTAAGAACTTCATTGTAATATAGCCTACAACTTGTAGGGGTATTGCATAGGGACACCTGAAAGGGTACTTGATGGTCTATTTTTTTTCAACACGGCTCTGCTGAAGACTGTTGCTGCCATAGATAGCAACACCTAGTAGTAGCACTGCTCTCATAACCATGTTACTTGGTAAATTCAGTTGCAATATAGATGTTGGTAATTCAATAGCTCGCCAAGACAAGGGTAATCACAGTTTTGTTCCTGTCTCATCGTGTTCTGTTTAGTCACTCTTTCAGTAGGCGGTTCTAGCCACACCTCGCTTATTTCGCTCTACCCTCCGAGGTACGAGCGATGGAATTGATTTAGGTTGAACGTTGAATTTGACTGGCAGATCGGATCATCTTATTGTCGGCAAGCAGGACCTCTGACAATAGAGGTATTTGATCAGTCAATATCTACCATCATGATCAAATACGTCACATGTTACCTGACTTTACAATCAAAATGACGTACCTCTGTCACGAAAATCGTAAAGTCCGCCAGGAATGTGTACGAATTGTAGGCCTATGTTTTATCATGAATTCACAAATTAATAAACATTCTGTTGAAAATTTGGAAATTAATTTGACTGGGAGCTGTTGCTGCAATGCTAAAATTAGGCTAAAAATAATCAAGAGTTTACCTTGTAATTTAGATTCTTGTAATTCAGGTTCCACGTTTCAAATCGATCCCAAGACCCGTGAAAATTGTACGGATCTAGAAATGGGAGGGTAGGGATAAAGTTGGAAATGGATCCAGCTGTTCACCATTCAGTCAGTGCGTATTTGTATGAGTTTCCGAGGACAACTTGGCAATATGAGTTAGAATAACAAACTTAAGGTAGCATTGGCTTCCTACTCCTTCACGCACCAATCAGGATCAAGGACCAATAAGTAGAATGTCGAGTCATCTGGTACCTGGCTAAGCCACCAACAACTTTCAGTCAAATTGTTTTCAAAATATTAACCAGGTACAGAGTTAGTGGCCCACTGGAATTATTGTCTTGTGGCTTGCAACAGTCAGATAGTTAGTGACGTCTCATTGCCAGGCAGAAGACCGGTAAATACACGGATGCACAAAGTATATCATATGTCACAACGTTGCTCTAATGTGAACATACTAATGCCCTCTGACCCAAGCTTTTTGCGCGCATTTGTACGCATATCAAATGCATCCTCAATCGTTCTAAATCTAGCAAATTATGGCAATCAACTAAAGAATTATTTTTCGTTATAATGGGAAATTTGAATTTCGCAGATCTACAGAAGCTATAGGTCAACTGTCCTAGCTCTTGCATGGCTGTTAGATTATGTCCGAATGTGCGCCTCCGCAATCAAGGGTGCAAATCTAATAAATAAGTAGCAAGATTAGCAACAAATTTTCAATTTCGAATTTTTACAAAATTTGGCAATATGCTGCTTAAGGCAATATCTACATTCCACTGTTAATTGATGACTGTTAAGAAATACACGTATCCATGTATTCGGTTATCGAATTCATGTCACATTAGATGTCATCGGCCGTGGCGGTCGATACCTCTTTCAGTAAGCATAGGTCTGGTTAAATATTTTTCCAAATGTTTGGCTAGTGCGTGTCCTCAAACAAGATATTTATTGCAACAAATTTGCATGCAACAATGTTCAATCGTGTGTGTTGTTTCGTGAAACATTCAGACCACATCATTTCTAACAGATTAATGCAATCGATGATCAATCATATGACGTCATAATCAGCTACGTCACATGTAGGCTGACGTTATAATCAATCACGTCATGAATGGCCTTGTTAAGTCCGTCATAATAGTCTTTATGGCCCGCCAAGTTATACGAAATGTATGTCTTTGCTATTTAATGAACATTCTTTTGAAATTTTAAAGCTACTTTGACTGGGCGCTGTTGCTTCCATAGGGTTAAACTGCACTTTGGTCGATAGCAGTTCGCTAAAATATATTGTATATAGACAACCTCTAAGTACTACAGGACAACCACGTTGTAATCGCCAAAAGGCAGGAAGTATCCAGGCTATGTATGGTCGCATAGGAAAAAGCTAGGTTTAAACATGTAATCATTTGTATTAAATAATGTGTTTGCACATAGGCAGCAACAGCACCCAGTCAAATTAGTTTCAAAATATTCAACAGCTTACCTGTATAGTTTTCTGGAAATTGATAATCTAGGAGTTCAGGGCGCAATCAATCCCAAAACAGGCGAAGCGTGGGTGTAGCTTAGCCAGAGATGGGCGGGACATAGTTAAATCTGGAAATTAAGATCCAATTTTGGAGATGATTCTAAACACCAAAAACTATAATTACCACAGACCAGGTATGACACATTCCAGATAACGTAAGATAGAATCTGCTGATTATAGTAAAGCTAATAAGCGTAAGACCGATCTTATTAGTAACTATCAACAGCATCACCGTGCATGTTTGAGTGTTTAGAAACTGTGCTATTTGTATTCCATTAATGAAAGGGTTAAAATACGATTGTTTATATTGCAAAATAACATTTTCAAACATATTGCATATGACTCAATTCAGGAATCTATTTCCTAAGTTAATCATATCACGTCATAGTCAAATAAGTGGCGTGTATGATGACGTCATACTCATTACGTAATGAATGACTTGATTTAGTCCGTCTTAAACGCTTAATAGTCTGACACGTTGAACGAATTGTATGTATTTGCTATTTAACAAACATGCTGTTGAATATGTAGAAACTAATTTGACTGGGCGCAGTAATTGCTGCCATAGGCACCAACAGCAGCCAATCAAATTAGTTTCCAAATATTCAACAGATTATCTGTATAGTTTTCTGAAAACCGATAGTCAGAGAGTTCAGGGATCGATTAATTCCAACACGAGCGAGATGTGGGTGGAGTTTAGCTAGAGATGGGCGGGGCATAGCTAAAACTGGAAATGTTCATTAGCACTAATGATATTGATATAGTATTTTCTTCTTCTTCTTGCGTTCACATTTGACTTCATTTGAATCTCGCACATCTGGATGAAGCTGGCTGTGATAGCCAGGTTGTCTGTATCCCCGTATAGCTTGTCATTGAGGGATGTTGTTGATGGCCAGTAGCTGTGCCGCTGCTGATTGAAACGTGGGCAATCCTGTAAGATGTGTGTAGTTTCTTGGCGGGTGCCACAGGGGCACATCGCAGATGTGCCAATCTTCAGTTTGTTGTACATGTCACCACACGGCCTGCAGTGTCTGGAACGGAGATGAAAGATTATCACTTGTTCTCTTCTGGACAACTGATTATGGATGGCTGCTGATTCATGTTCCGGATGCTCATCTCTCCATTTTCCCTTTAATGCTTGATTGATCACCGTCTTGACCTCGTTGAGTGTGCAGCGGTCATGGTGTTGTTCTTTAGTTGACCCTGCTTTTGCTAGAACATCAGCTCTTTCATTTTCTGAGATATTACAATGAGATGGGATCCATTGGAGAATAACAGTTCTGGCATTGAGTGACAATTGCTGTAACGTGTTAGTTAAATCAGATAATTCCAAGCTTTGAGAGTTGAGAGCGTGTAAGACAGAGAGTACATCAGTGAGGAAGATTATATCTGCACCCTGTGATGGTTTGTCTGTTGTTAATACAGCAGCGGCCTTTTCAAGTGCTTTACATTCCACTTTGTAGTTGGAGCAGACATGGCATGTTGCGATGGCAATTTCTGCTTGACTGCCACATAGATAGTTGATGAAAATACCTCCACCACCATTTCTACCTGCTTCTGTTGCGGATCCATCAGTGAAGGCATGTATCCATTGATTTTGTTGATACTTTTCATTTAAGACTTCTAGTGATAGGGTTCTTAGTTCCATACTGCAGTGTGAGCTCTTGTTAGAAATGCCATATATGGAGTCTCTGATGATAAAGCTTTGTTGAGTCAGGTGGCATTGGGCTATGAGTACAGAGTGGTGATGGTGCAATATTCTGGATAGAGGGCAATCTCTTTGTTAGCTCTCTAGAAAGGCTTGTGAGACTTTGACGTTTGAGTCTCCTTTTTAATGGTTTCTGCATTCTCTCATACATTGGATGGTCACCAAGTCGTTTAAACTTCTCGGCTTGTAGAATCAGTTTGGCATTTCGTCTGTCTTCGAGAGGTTTGAGACCTGTGGTCTTTTCCATTTCAACAATTGGTGAGAGATGATAAAGTTAAACGTGGTGTTTAAACGTGGTGTTTACACGCCAGGTACTCTGATAGCAAAGCTGTATTGCCGCAGTCTTGCCTTCCCTCATTTCCTGAAGACATTCAGGTTGTGCCATCTTGTTGCCGAGTCTCTTAGTGGGATATGTGGGCTTACATCAGGGTCGTATTTGTCATGAAGAATCGTGTATGTTTCTATCATGTCGCCTCACAATTTCCATTAGGACAGTGTTGGTAACTTCAAGGTCAGCAGGCGATTTTCATTCTCTAAATCCCTTAGACCTGGAACCAGTTTTGTTGCGGATCCATCAGTGAAGGCATGTATCCATTGATTTTGTTGATACATTTCATTTAAGACTTCTAGTGATAGGGTTCTTAGTTCCATACTGCAGTGTGAGCTCTTGTTAGAAATGCCATATATGGAGTCTCTGATGATAAAGCTTTGTTGAGTCAGGTGGCATTGGGCTATGAGTACAGAGTGGTGAGGGTGCAATATTCTGGATAGAGGGCAATCCCTTTGTTAGCTCTCTAGAAAGGCTTGTGAGACTTTGACGTTTGAGTCTTCTTTTTAATGGTTTCTGCATTCTCTCATACATTGGATGGTCACCAAGTCGTTTAAACTTCTCGGCTTGTAGAATCAGTTTGGCATTTCGTCTGTCTTCGAGAGGTTTGAGACCTGTGGCCTTTTCCATTTCAACAATTGGTGAGAGATGATAAAGTTAAACGTGGTGTTTAAACGTGGTGTTTACACGCCAGGTACTCTGATAGCAAAGCTGTATTGCCGCAATCTTGCCTTCCCTCATTTTCTGAAGACATTCAGGTTGTGCCATCTTGTTGCCGAGTCTCTTAGTGGGATATGTGGGCTTACTTCAGGGTCGTATTTGTCATGAAGAATCGTGTATGTTTCTATCATGTCGCCTCACAATTTCCATTAGGACAGTGTTGGTAACTTCAATGTCATCAGGCGATTTTCATTCTCTAAATCCCTTAGACCTGGAACCAGTTTTGTTGCGCTTCTTTGCACATTTTCTATCATGGCCACACCTTTTTTTTAACAGATGCCACTCGGTGCTTGCATAATCTAGATGGAATCTTACTAATGCTTTGCAAAGCCATTTGAATGGTCATGGTCAGTATATATGAAGGATATGCGGATAATCCCCATCTGGTGACCTTCACCAGCTCGTTTTGTGGTTCTTCAGCCCTCATAAGTAGTGCGTATCACCTCAGATGGTTTGCCCACGGTCATCGGTTTACATTTACCACAATGGAATCTCAGTAATCAGTCGTCAGATCAGTCTTGCAGTCGGTAGAGAACATTTTGAAGAATTACTTGGCCTGACGATGGTGTCGTCTGCATACATATCTGCATATGTACTCAATCTCTCTGGCATGTCATTTATGTACAGCGCAAACAGCGGCGAACCAAGGAACCTTGTTCCCCAATGGTGTATGTTACCAGTTATCCAGTAAATAAAAGGTGTATCCAAAAGAGGTCCGTGTGGGACCGTATCGAACACCCTCATAAACTCCAGGTAGATCACATCGATGTTGCCTCCCCCTCCAGGTATTCTGACCATTTCACCAATGCCTTCAGTAGTTGCAACGATGTTGATCTTCCTGCATATGATAACTGTGAAATATATGGAATATTATATATTTACTGACCATTAATTGGAGCATCCGACCACCTGTCCATCACTGGATCCAATCATGCACAGACGCCAGGTACGTGCATCTTCATTATGTCATTGGCAACATGTTTAATTTGATGAACAGAGGAAGTGATCCGAACTGTATTGCAAATAATATCAGGTAAACGTATATGTGGGTGGTTGGGTGGCTGGTTTGTGGTTTGTTTCTGTGCGTGCGTGCGTATGTCCGTGGGGCGGCCAGGCGGGTATGTGGACAGACAGGCGGGCGGGTGGTGGACGGGTTGGCAGGCCAGCGGGTTGTGGTTGAGGTGATGGGCAGTTGAAGTTTGTCTGTCTGTTTGGTTGGTTGGTTGGTTGGTTGGTTGGTTGGTTGGTTGGTTGGTTGGTTGGTTGGTTGGTTGGTTGGTTGGTTGGTTGGTTGGTTGGTTGGTTGGTTGGTTGGTTGGTTGGTTGGTTGGTTGGTTGGTTGGTTGGTTGGTTGGTTGGTTGGTTGGTTGGTTGGTAGATGGTTGGTTGGTTGGTTGGCTGTTAGATGGATGGTGGCTTGTTTGGTTTATGGGTTTGTGGGATGGTTGGTTTGTGGCTGGAAGGATGAACGGTTGGTGGCTTGGTGAGTCTGTGGGTGGGTGGATGGATGGGTTGACAAACGAATGGATGGGCTGGCGGGCGGCAGTTACTCAGTTGGTGAGTCTGTCGGCGGATCAGTCGGTCGGCCAGTTGGTGAGTCGGTCGGTTGGTCGGTCGATCAGCCGGTCAGACGGAGGAATGGGCAGAAGGACGGATAGTCAGTCGGGATGAGAGGGTGGGCTGGCGGGCTGACAGGCCTGCGCGCCAGCGAACCAGTCGGCTGGTGGGCGGGCATGCCAGCGGGTCGACATGCTGGCGGACGGACCAGCCACTGAAGCCTGAGAGAACAATAGAAAGGAAGCGTCTAAAATGGATTTAAAACTACTACATCGCTGAATCGTGAATGCGTAGCATATGTAACCCACTTAAATTCGACGTGTTGTGTTCATTCTAAAGAATATGTTGTTGAAAGATGTATTTAGGACAGCAACAGCTTTCAGCAACATTGTTTTCAAAATAAACATAGGACCCCCCCCCCACCCCGTATGTCTATGTGCTACCAATATGTACAAAAATCAAAATAACCTTCGTAAGCCGAATGCCGCTGGTAGCAGTACAATGGTTAACCCTATTATAACACCCACCCCACCCCACCCCCGCAACCCTACCTATTATTCTGCTTCTGGGAATAACACAATATTACAATTCCAAGAAAATTCTTACAATAGATCTATTTTTAAAAATAATAAGAAATAAGAATATATATTATTATATTTTTTGGAAAACTCCTATTAATTCCATCTGGGAGCTGATCATTCTTTAACGGAAATGCGACAATTCGCAGCATTGAGCGATCGCTGAGAGAAACTACTCGAATGTTCGACTGCTGACGAATAGTGCAATAGATAACGGATAGATCCGGAACAAAACGCGAGTGAGATTGAGCGATCTGGAACGTTTGATAGACCTATTTTTGTGTCTCAACAGATACACGTGGCTGGTGTTATACCGAATGCGTAAATGAATAAATACGCAAAAAGAATCATGGAATAATCGAGAAGATGAAATTACTAGTCCGCTATATCCTATATGTCATCATTTTCTGAAGTATATATAATATAGCAAGGAATGAGAATGATTTAATTTAGAATTGACGTACAATCAGTGGTTTATTAACAACGGACATCTTGATTTAATCACTATAATCGAACGATTTAAAAATTAAATTGTAAATTTACACATTAAGAAAGTTTTAGAAAAGCTGTGTTTTACAGACCTGAAAAGTGACTATAATATAGTAGACTAAACTGAAGCAAAGTATTTAAAGGACGAAATAAGCGTAATATTTTAGGTCAAACTAAACACTTATATCCCGATATCCGCCATGTTATATATTAACGGTGTACCCATTCAGATTCCGGTACCGCATGGCCCGTATGCAACCAGCCACCGCGGTGGACAATGCTCGCATGAAAACCCGGGAACAAGTCATTGTGCAGCCGGAGTCAATGGATCCAGAAAGCAGTTTCACTTCAACAATCTACCAAACTTCGCTTCAGTTTTAGAAATCATTTCAAAAACGGCAGAGGGAATGGCGGGTGAAATTGCATGTGAGTGGGGTGATGCTGCGCCTGACCTTTCTGACCACGCCCAGTGTCCTCTGTTTTCGTTCATGACGTCACACACCCGTCCAAAATTCGGAGGATTTGGAATGTCAAGTAAGAATGACAAAGAAAAAGAACAATCTAATTTAGGCACGAAATCCAATACAAAGAAATGGACACATAGTGTCGACTGTTCAGGATTTGAACCGCAATATATTGTAGCAAAAGTGAGTGGAAATTCTGTGCTTGTCAAAGCACGTCAAGAAACCGGATGCGGTGAGAATAAAGACTGTCGGGAAATGTCGAGAAAAATTGAGATTCCTGATGACGTCATACATGATGGCGTCACTTGCCAGTTTAAAGACGGCAAATTGTTTATAGAAGGACCACGTAAGCAGACCGAAGGTAAAGTAATAGACATTGAAATTGCTGACTCGTCCGAATGTGGTACGGGTCAGAATTTGGAAACCAACCCAGAAGACACAAATAAAGACTCTGTGGAAACGGCGGAACATACAGACGACCAAAGTGATGCGGAGAAAACTATAACAATGAATATCGATACAAACGCAGACGACACAGTTTTGTCAAACGATGACTTTTCCCTAATTTCGGATGCCATCGATATTGGAAACGAGGCTGTGAATTCGAGTCTTAATGAGTCACATGATATACACACAATCAATGTCGACATTGCCGGATATGATCCTGCTAATATCAAAATCACGTGCAGAGGACATGACGTCATAGTGCTGGCCAAACGTAAGCAGGGGTCTTCGAATGATGACCAGAAATCAAATGAAATGCGCCGGACATTTGTACTGCCACCAGAAGCAGACGTGCGTCGTCTTTCCTGTCAGTTGATGGAGAACGGGAAAATGAAATTGACCGCACCTCTGGTCAAAGTCATAGACATTCAAGAACAGAATATTCCTATCACCATGGAAACAGGAGCAGTCTAAGCGTGTGAGATTAGGGTGAGATGTTGACCTTTTTCACAGCTTCTTCTGTAATCACTCAGATACGGATTTCCGTTGCTGTAACAGTTTATTTTTGGTAATTTGTGAATGTATTATCTTTCTAAACAAATGCCCATTGTTTATGCTAGAAAGATTTAATTACGTATTATTTACATCAATTTTCAGACCAAAAGAAGATGATTTTAGAAAAATCGCCACCGCAACGACTGGATAAGTAAGCGAGCGAGTCAGTAATTCAAGTGGTAAGTTTTCAAAAATATTATTCTCTTGGCCTGTATATTAATAATCTGTATGATACAATTTATATTCTCTTTAACAATCGTGATCATTCACCCTTTAACTGCCTCACGTTTTTGGCAGCCGTAGCAAATATCATACCATATCAGATCAAGATTCGTTAAAAAATTCCAATATTTGCTTACTAATTTATGTCCATTGGTAGGCCAAGAGAAAACTATTTCGGAAAATTAGGTCTGGTTCAGTCATTCCAGTGGTGAATTTTCAAAAATAGTCTCTTGGCCTGCAAATAGACATTTCTCAAAAGCACGGTAGAGGTCGATTTAGGTTAGCTTTGCCAATTAAAGGGTCTCGGTTATTGATGTCACGTGACGTACCGATAGCCACCAGGATTTGGATAGCAATCGCGCCTTTGATGTTCATATTCGCCATTTGTTTTTAAACTTAATATTTACAAACGTAAATCTTGTTCAATGGAGGAATCCAGTTTTAGCTATGCCCCGCCCATCTCTAGCTAAGCTCCGTCCACACTTCGCCGTGTTGGGGTCGATCGATCCCTGAACTGCCTGACTATCAATTTCCATAAAACTATGCAGGTACGCTGTTGAATACTTTGAAACTAATTTGACTGTGTGCTGTTGCTGCCTATGGCCAAATTAGTTTCAAAATATTCAACAGCATCTGTATTAAATAGTAAAGACATAAAATTCGTGCAACAACGCTTAGTCCGTTTTCAACTTAAGCGTTAGTGACAAAGTTGTCTACGTCATTCATGGCGTCAATGATTATGACATCATCATACACGTCACTTAGTTGATTATGGCGACATATGATTGATGGATAAACTGGAAATGTCCATTCAATAGGCACCTGGCGTTGAGAATTCATCCCGGACAGCGTCTTGGTCAAGACGAATGACTAAGCATATATTATAACAGTTTAACCGTTGACATACAAGTGTCTCTATTTCAATACAGGAAGCTGTTGAATATTCTGAAGCTAATTTGACTTGTAGCTGTTGCTGTCTATGGTAGCTATAGGTTCAAGTCAAATTAGTTTCAAGATATTCAACAGAATATAACTTTTATCGTAAAGAATTTTTCGTTTCTGGGCTCCGTGCTGATGGTTACCTATAGTGTTAAATATTTGTATTTCATCCATGCAAGTAAATAGATTATGTAACGCATATGCGTATATTTGGATATGAACAATTATATATTTAAAATAATTAGGATCTATATTATAAGATCATGTTTTAGGGGACCACTGTTTAGGGAGTATTAAAATGGTTTCGCAAAAGACAGGTGGTCTCTTAATAGACATAACATGTATATGTAATGAATTTTAGTCCAGAGCAAAATAAGACTGTTCTGCAAAACAAGTTAGTGGTTATTATTATTATTATTATTATTATTGCTATTATTATTATTATTATTATTATTATTATTATTATTATTATTAATTTTATTATTATTATTATTATTATTATTATTATTATTATTATTATTATTAATTCATGATTTGATTTTTCTCTCAAATTCCGCGTGTATAATTTTATCGCTTGTGCATACGTTAATCTATTTATAATTTATTAGTGGTTTTGCTTAAAAAAGAAAGAAAACATATTAAAATAATATGCGTAGCGTATCCTTTGTCTTTTGATCTTAAGGTATACAGATGCCAGTTGTAAATGCTGCAAACACGCAGGCACACATTCATGGACAAACGAATGAGCAAACACAAGACACACGCACGTGCAAATGCGCATCCACATGCAAGCACACATCGAGGTCAGGTTCCACTACATTTGATTAAACCCTTGACCATTGAAAATTTCGTATATCGATTTCAAGACAACTGTACATGAAAGTTGTTAATACGTGGAAGTAATTCGTCTGGAAACTGCTGCTGCAAATGCCAGCAATAGCTCCCAGTGCAACAACTCTCAGTAAAATTAGTTTCAAAATATTCAAGAAAACATTCCTTGCATCAGCACGGACAAATGTGTCCAATACCCGCACGCGTCTTCGGGACCCGTTAGGGAAGCTTCCCATATTTGGAGAAGATCCCTGGAGTTATTGAAAAAGGTCTATTGAGTTTTAGATTTCGACCCCTCACAGGAGCCTCACAGGCATGGTTCCACTAAAATTTGGAGAAA
>CM067372.1:99339953-99377984 GCA_034401795.1 Chaetoderma sp. LZ-2023a | reverse complement strand
CACGACACGACGATGTTGATCTCAATTTCCAGAAAACCTATACAGGCAAGCTGTTTACTATTTTGAAACTAATTTGATTCATACAACCTGAACTATTAAGCGTTTAAGACGGACTAAAGTCATTCATGACGTAATTCATTATGACATCACCCTACACGCCACGCAGCTGATTATGTCGTCACATGATTGATGAATAAACTGGATTCCTCAATTGGTCGATCTCCATAGACAGGTGTAGCTTTTGGCACTATACTAAGTATACTGATGCATTTAATGGCCAATTTTATTTATATATAATAAAGCGCTAAAATCATTCGACGCAAAGCGCATGCTTATCTCGTGTATTATTTTGGAAAATGTAAACATCTGAAACGTTAAAGAGTAAGTGGGTAGGCAGATGATATATGTTGCGTTCACTGGTGGATACATGTATATCATTTCACACGTGCGTGTGTATACACATGTGCGCCCACACGTGCTTGCATGCGCGAGTTAGTGCGCGCGTGCATGGGTGAATACCGGCCTACATCAGTACTGTGTGAATGTGCTGGTGTCTGTATGCGTGTGTTATTGTGTGTAAAAGTTGTATATAAACTGTCAAAATAGTAATTTACTTTGCTACATGATGACCTATACTGTTTAAATTGGCAACATGGGTTTTCATTCTATTCATCCATTCATCTACCCACTCTTCTAGCAAACCTTTCATCCTACTCACACATACACACGCACGAACTCACTCACGCAAGGCACACGCCCTCTCGCGTGTGCGCGCATACGCATGCAAGCAAACAAATTCATCTCACAAACGCCACAATCAGTGAATCAATCGATCCATCCATATTTGGGGATATATATATATATATATATATATATATATATATATATATATATATATATATATATATATATATATATATATATATATGTAAAGCTTTTATGCTGTGTAGGTTTGAAACTGTTAAAATAGTTACTGTTTTGGTAGCTAGTCGTAAAATGCTTATTGTAAAAGATATGTTGTTGATTATTTGAAATCAATGTTTGCTGCATCACAGGAGCTTTCAGGTCTCTAGATTCATGCTATTCAATATCTTGAAAATTTGAAATTGAGGCTCTTGTATTTTAGGAATAAAAGGGTTAACATGGCTATATGACCCATGCATGCTGCAATTGTTTGTTCGTTCGTTCGTTTGTCCATCCATCCATCCATCCATCCATCCATCCATCCACCCACCCACCCACCCACCCACCCCACCCACCCACCCACCCACCCACCCACCCACCCACCCATCCATCCATCCATCCATCCATCCATCCATCCATCCATCCATCCATCCATCCATCCATCCATCCATCCATCCATCCATCCATCCATCCATCCATCCATCCATCCACCCACCCACCCACCCACCCACCCACCCACCCACCCACCCATCAACCCACCCACCCACCCACCCACCCATCCATCCATCCATCCGTCCATCTCTCCACCAGCCAACCCGGTCGGTCGGTCAATTGGTATGTCGTTTGTCCGTCTGTCTGTCCATCTGCCCACCCATCCGTCCGCCCGCCTAGTCGTCCGTCTAGCTGTCCGTCCATACATCTGTCCTTCCCTCTCTCCGTCCGCCCGTCGGGCGATCGGTTGGTCGGTCGGTCATTCCGTCCGTCCATCCATCCATCCTTCCGTCCGTCCTTCCATCCATCTAGCCATTCATTCATCCATCCGCCCATCTGCCAGTACATCTGGCGGTCGGTCAGTTCGGGTGGTCAGTTCATTCATTCATTCATTCATTCATCGGCTCATTCATTCATTCATTCATTCATTCATTCATTCATTCATTCATTCATTCATTCATTCATTCTTTCATTCATCGGCTCATTCATCTGTTCATTAATCTGTTTTGTTAATTCAGTTCTTTCTTCATCCCTCGCTCCATCCCTAAATGCATTCATTCATTCATTCATTCATTCATTCATTCATTCATTCATTCATTCATTCATTCATTCACTCAATCATTCATTCATTCATTCATTTCATCTTTCACCCATTCATTTCTCTTTTTATTAACATATATGAAAAAGATAATTATTATTTGTCACCGTATTTAGGCATAGTGCTTAATTCAGGAAGGTCACTAACTATATCCACATATATCCAGTGACGTGATGGAAATATTCATTCTACAGTTTCTCAGTGTCAGAATATTTATTCTGTTATTATTGCTGTTAATTGTGTTTGTCCTGGACATTGCAACGGACAATCTCATAAATTGACTGATTTCCTCACTTAGGCAAAATAACCACGCTCATGTTCTGTCAATCTTCTAGGGCCAATCAAGACAACACTGCCTATCCATGGGGGTTCCCAGGTTAGTCAATCACGCAGATCTTTAAAATGGCATGTTTGTTGAACTCCGCCTTGTTCTAGAATAAATTATCCCCGATTAGGCAATCGTCTCTTCCACGCTATCCTAGCATTTATGACAGCCATATTGTTGATCATCTTCTACCAGACTATATAATCCCTGAAAATATCCCACTACATCATCATAAGATTATATTTGTTACGTTTATCATCACTCTTATATTTACTGTTAGTTACATTGGAGCGTAATGGCGTTATTAACACAAGAAATGTTGAGCGTTACCTGTCTGATATCAAGAGAAGAAATGAACCAGTGTCGCGAAGTTCTGGACGACTCTGAAAGTATCACAACTACTTCAGCAGAAGATGATACTTTAGATTACAAACCGATATCAGCCTGGTACACAGTGTACCAAACATCCAATTCGTACTGCAATTCCACTGGTTCCCTATCACCGACATGGTCAGATTCGGACTCTTCCGAGTACTCATCCTCTGATCTATTTACCGACAAATGGAACACATATCCGATTGTATCTTCATTGAGCTCATTGGATGACGCACGTCTGAATCATTACGATTTTCATTTGAATGGCATTGACCGGGAACTCGATAACATTGACATTTACATTAGCCTTAAACGACAGAAACGTATTTGTAAAGAATCTCAGATGAAGATCAATACGATCTCTACACGTCATATGATCAAAGCCAGATCAACAGCCTCATCACGTGATAGACAGATGTCCGTTAATAACTCGATGTGTGTATTCTGTAAGAACAATGGAGAGCCACTGTCCGTGTATGGCAGCCATGTTCTGAAGAATGAGCGCGGAAGAACCACGTGTCCTGTCCTCAGACGTTACACGTGTCCCAAGTGTGGTGCTTCTGGAGACTCGGCTCACACAATCAAGTACTGTCCTCTCACTACAGTCTGGGACAAACTGAAATCTGCCAAATCGTGAACACGTAAGTCATTTAAGAATTTATCGTAGTACCCTTGCCTGAACGTATATCAATTTATCGCATCCATCCTTCCATCTATCCAGCGAGCCAACAATTTCACCATCAACAAATTATCTAACAATACGCCTTTCCCAGAATGGCGTATATGTTGGGGAAAATAACTTCACCCAATGTGTTAGTTTATACTTTTCTGTAAAATATTATCGAGTTAATTATATATTTAAGACACGCCCAATTCACTGAAACAAGGTACAATATGGTGATTTTAAATAGTAAACTGTGAAAATTTAGCAAAATTTTAATTACCTAAATGATTAGAAAATTGGATGCGCTTTTCAATAATGTTTGACTTGAATAGTATTGTATTGGATAATTTTAGTTCATATGAACTGTTTCAAGTGTCGGCCCTTTCAGTGTAATTTTCGTCTCGGTTCTATGTTTTTACACTTTCATAGCCTAAATTCACACCCATATGCTTTTCCTAGTCTCTTATGGAAAATAATAACAACATTTTCGAAAACATGTCATTTAATTTGCTATACTGGCCAATGCATCCAACAATTCTCCTTTTTGTATAGCATTTAAAATGGCGGGCAAACTAACAGCAGTTCTTCATGTCACTCCATACTGTTAATCCAGCTTGTCCGTCTATTTTTCAAATCGATTATGTTATTGCAGTCTGGTCAATCGTTCGTTCGTTCGTTCGTTCGTTCGTTCGTCCACCCGCCTGTCTGTTCACCCACCCACCCAATCACTCATCCATCCTTCCACCATTTAGTAATATTACTACAACCTATGGATTGGCACAAAACAAAGATTATTCTAAAATTAGGATTTTCACCAATAAGGTAATTAACTGCTTCTGTTTGTCTAAGTTATTGTACGTCGTCGTCGTCGTCGCCGTCGGCGGCGGCGGCGGCGTCATAAAGATCACGAAGGCAACGGTCAAAGTCACGGTGACCTTGCTTATAGTATTCTTTCAGATAGGTTAGGTTTTTGGCTTAGCTGCACAATTGGATTATATCTCCGGATTCCTTCATCAAATCAGGACCTTAATATAAAAGACTCTACTTTGACAAGATAAGTTCTGGTTTAGCTTAACATAATGGCGCATGTCTCAAACATGGTTCATCATATTGAAAGAAAGCCAGACACATGCCCAACGGGACAATTGCATTGGGATAAGCAGATGCATGACACTATAACCTTGCTACAGAACATTGTTTCGACGGATCAATATTCGGGTTAGATATAGCGGAGTGATCCAGTCTGTCACTCAAGCATCTCACATCATAATTAAGTATGCTACTTCACATGTTAGCTAACGTCACAATAGAAATGAGAGAGCTCCATCACAAAATCGAGTCCGTCACTAAGGTGCACGAATTGTACGTATTTGATGAATTTACAATTTAATAAACACGATGATGGATATTTTGAAACTAATTTGGCTGACAGCTATTGCTACCAAATGTCGATCACGAAGTGTACGAATTGTATGTCTTTGATGAATTTGCAGTTTAATATATATTCTGATAAATATTTTGAAACTGATTTGACTGGGAACTGTTTCTGCCAACAGAATGATGGAGCCAGTTATTTTCAAAATAGGTTTCTCTCCCTACACATGGACATTCATCAACTGACTCAAGACCACTACAGATGCTGTTTTACCCGCCTTCGTCGTGGGACGGTTAAAAGATATGGCGACTTGCCATGATACAGATGGTCAATGGTCATTTGCATGACGTTGTAGCGATAATGAATAGACACTTATTTACCTTGAGTTATCTGATTCTCTCAGTTTGTCACCGCAATATTTGGAAACTAATTTAAATTATCAACTTATTTTTTACTTGTTCTATTATTGTTTCAGGCGATATTTGTAGGTGGCAACGAACTGATTATCGTGCCTGTTTCTCCTGCAGCGTCATACGGGCTTCTGCATCACTATCGTGAATGATGGAGCCTGTTACTGTCACAGTACAGCACGGAATCCTATCTCGTAACATCACTATTGAATACTGGTGCCTGGTGCTATCGCAGCACGGCATGGACGCTCATCGCCTTGCATGCAACATCCAAATGGTGAATACCGGTTCCAGGTTCTCCAGCAACACAGTACAGACTCTTTTGTCTTAACATCATCTCAATACTCAATAGTGAATACTGGTGCTTGGATCTCTCGAATCACAGTACGGACTTGCCTACATATCATTTCAAATCATCACAGAACTCTGACATCTGGTGTCTAGGACAATCCTGTACCAACTCTCCTCTCCTAGCATTATCCATATGATGTCTCGAATCTCGACAATACCTGATTTGCTCAATCTTTGATGCTATATCATTATCACTAGTGCTATTTAATTAGTATACATGTTTAGATGCAATACAAGGATAGCAATCCGTATATGTAAATAATGTCATCGCTGGTTGTTTATGGTATACCAATATAATTTCTCATTTTTTAAATTTGTGTGCCTGAATAAATTCAAATTATTTTGTCCTTACATTTTGAGTTCCCAAATTTTTTAATATGACCAAATCTGCTCTGAGCCTAGGGCATCCACTATTTGCCAGTTAGAGCATTTGCCTAGGGTATTTCTGTATAATGATAAGTGTTTGACATGGGATAATCCGCTTTGGCACTCATGTAGCCGATGTCATAACCAAAATGTTAGCTAACATCACAATCAAATGGTGTAGGTTCCACACAAAGTGGCAACGGTTGGACATAACCGTCTCAGTGGATGAATCCGATCTTTCAGACAAAGTATATGACGTCATAATCAATTACGTCATATGTGGCCTCGTCACAATCAAACGCGTATTGAATAACGCAACTAGGTTCTTCATGAATATTGGATAGTGCGTCGGTCATAGGAATTGTATGTCTTTACTATTTAATAAACATTTTGTGGAATATTTTTAAAACTAATTTGACTGGATGCCTTTGCTGCCATAGGCACTTAATCAAATTAGTTTCACAATATGCAACGGTTAGCTGTAGGGCCTACAGTTACCTTGATCTTGTGATTCTGGGAATTCATGGATCACTTGATTTCCAGCACGGGCAATACGTGGGCGGGGCTTATCTAAAGATAGGCGGGGCATAACTAGAAATCAATCCTTCTGTTGTATGTCTTTATGTGGCATTACAATTTAATAATCATTCTGTTGAATGTATCGAGATTAATTTGACAGGGAGCTTTTTGCTGCCTATGCCATTAACAGCCCCCAGTCAAATAAATTTCAAAATATTCACCAGCCTGCCGATATGCTTACCTTAAATTGAGATTCTCGGAAATCTTGGTTCAGACTGTTGAAATCTAATCAAACGTGCGTACAAAATGGGTTCATATTTTGATGAGCGCGGTGCCACCTACAGACATATCGTGCTTATTATCACAAATATTTCATTCGGTCAACCAGTTTTTACTTGATAAAGATCCACTCCAATGTGGTGTCTATTCTATTAACTGTCTTGATTGAATCATTTTATTATTCCCAAGAAAGGATCCATTTCTAGCTATGGCCCGCCCACTTCTAGCTAAGCTCCGCCCAACTTTTCCGCGTGTTGGAATCAATGTATTTGCTTCATGAACCCTGACTTCCCAGAATCCCAATTTCAAGGCATGTCTACTCGTAATCCGTTATTTTGAAACGGATTTGACTGGGTGCTGTTGCTGCTTATGGCAGCAACAGCGCCCAGTCAATTTAGTTTCAAAATATTTCAACAGAATGTTTAGTAAATTGTAGATATCAATCAAAGACATACCATTCGCGCACTTGCTTGGCTTTTCGATGTTCATGTCTGAGCTAGATACATCACTATGTATTGTGACGTCAGCCTGCACGTGGAATAATTGAGTATGACGTCATATATGCCTGATTGGGTGACAGATTCCCCCATTGGATGTTGTTGACGGATTCTATGAACAATTAGAACGACAAAGACTGAAAACCGTCGACTGCATCCGCAATAAGGGAATCGGGACAAAATTCCACATAGGCCGATCGCATATCACATCTCACAAGTACCTATTCCCGTGACTTGTTACCATAGCACAAGTCACAGTTACCCTTCATCGGACGATTCCAATTTATCCATCAATCATATGACGTCATAATTAACTATGTGACAAGTAGGATGACGTCATAAAGATTTACGTCATGAATGGCATAGCTAAGTTCGTCACGAACGCTTAATTGATGACGGACTAAGCATTGCTGTATCAATTGTATGTTTTACTATTAATAAGCATTCTGCTGAATATTTTGAAACTAATTCGACTGGGCGCTGTTGCTGCCATAGGGCGAAGTGTGGGTGGAACTTAGCTAAATATGGGCGGGTCATACCTAAAACTGGATTCCTCCGTTGTTGTAACTGAAGGAAGCCAGGAAATAATGCAGATGCCTTACTAAAGCTATTACATACCGAGTCCATCGCACACAATTCAAATGATCCGGAGGACAATGTTGACACATGCTTTGCAACATAGTCATATAGAAGAGATCATTTTTATGTTACGGTAAGGGGATTTTCAGTAGCTAAAATTGTTGTCATGATTTTCTTGCACTACCAAAGAATCCTAATTAAGATTCGCATCTGGAAAAAGCAATTCTGAATAAGACAAGGCTAGAATCCGAACAAGTCATATCGCACCATTCTAATAAGAAATGTCATATATGTTGCCCTAAAATCCCCCATATTATGTCAAAATTTTAAACTTGCGAGTTTTAGAACTGAATTTATTAATATTCGGGGTCATTTTGAGCCTCAATATTTAGACCGAAACGGTCCACATCGGAGATGAATTGTATAAAGGTATATTTATGTATAGTTCCATGCATTTATCGTAGTGTACAAGATCACACGTTGAATAGAAGTGTTGCCATGCAATCAAACCAAGTAAAAATACATAATGACTTTTGGGGAGGGATATGGTCAACTAAATTCTCTTGTAGCACAGAATTCATGAATCCATTTCCTCACTCAGTCATACTCATGACGTCATGAATGATTCGATTAAGCCCGTCTTTAACGCTTAATAGTACGACACGTTGTACGAATTGTATGTTTTTGCTAGTTAAGAAACATACTGTTGAATATTTTGAAACTAATGTGACTGGGCGCCGTTGCTGCCATCGATAACGGTGTACTACTATAGCATGAAATACACCGTGTCCTAGTGTATATTAGTGCTGTATTCGTGATAACATGTCTTAGAAAATTGAAATACTAAGAAGGCACAATGTTAAAACGGCATTGACCATGTATTCTTCAAATAAAATCCTTGTCTCTGCCTTAATTTTTTTTTGTCATTTAGTTTGTCTTGTTTTGATTAACGGAGGGTGCCTTGACAATCTTCTCAATAGCCAATTGTAAATATCCGAATTATATAGTAATTGTATTTTTATACGTCGATCATATCTCATGTCCCTTGTCATAGACCATACCTTTGCTGTTTAAAATGTGTAAGACTTAATTGACAGAGGTAAATTTTACAACCGTAATTACTGTCACATTGACAACATTTTGACTTGAATGCGTTTTAAATTGCCATGGGACAATCTTCTCTTACATAATAACTACAATTCCAGACATGAATTAATCCCATGCTCATGGATGCATGGATACATTACTTTGTAGGCCCTACGGAGACATGTTTGGTAGGACTATGTCGCCCGTGTATAGCCTTAGTGCTCGGCGTGTTTGAAATTTGATAGTATTTTACAATACTGTTTGTAAGGAGTATTAAATCTCACAATTTAATCCATGAAATTGCATTTGTCACGCGACTCACGCCATACACGAATAAACGCATTGCATAACCAACGCACTCATGATTTATCAAACAGCTTATCGAACGACTTGAATTCTACAAATATCAGTCATTGTACATCTCGTCACACTTTCACCAGCATTGGTGTTGTTGATTTGTGTAGATTTCGTTTAACCATATTCTAGCTCCTCTCCACCTAACCACCGCAATAATCTGCAAAATCCACGTTCTTCAAATAGGGCCTAAAGGATATTTTTTCGATTACACCATATACTCTCCTCGGCGTTCACTATAAACAAAGGATGTGACAGAAATATATCAATTCATATAATAATGTGTCAATATTTGATCGCTAAAGCAGGTTGTCATGTTGAATGTCTTCAAGCGAACAAGAAATCCGAAATAACTTATGTCATGCCAATGAATCAGGTAGAAATCCTGACCGTTATGAAGAAATCTGACTGTCTGATGAACATGCGTGGATTTCATTACTCATTCAAGCGGCATCTACCTTACACCGCAAATAATAGTGTCACGGTGTGAAGCTCTGAGGCATATATGGCCATTAAGTTCTCCGTCAATTTGCTACGTATCCGCTTGGCGTTAGCAAAAGAACAACTAATACTACGGTTATGGGCGATCTAGGCCTATACCCCATTGCGACAGCCATTCTCCAGCATGCCATTAACCCCTTAGTGACTAAATTTTGTCAAAAAATTAAAATATTTGCTTATTGAATGTCTACTTCCAAGTGAAGACTATTTTTGAAAATTCACCACTGGAATTACTGGCTCGATTACCGAGCCTGTCATTCCAATGGTAAATTTTGAAATATTGTCTTCTCTTGGCCTGAAAATGGACATTCCTTAAGACTACCGCATAGGCCGGTTTTGGCCGGATTCGTCAAGAAAATGTTAAATACTAGCTACGAATGTCACCCGTTGACCCGCCTTTGTTAACAAAGAAGTCGTATTTAGAAGCATACAAAACTTCAGAATTGTTAATTTGTGTACCCGCATAAAATTACTTCTTTCGCATTTTGGCATGGTGAATGCGTGGGACAATAGAGGCTTCATTCCTTCAAGAAATTGGCTATCCACCTTTCAAGCCAATTTGAAACAGGTGTATGCCTCTCAATAGCTGGGTCATATAAATGACTCTGATAATAACCCCAAATTACGTTCCTATAAACTTTATAAGAAGTCATTTCAAATAGGATGTTGCGTCTTGGCGGAGCCTATGGTAAATAAACGTCGCGAGTTCTCTAAACTAAGGTTAAGTGCGCATTCCCTGCAAATTGAAAGTGACAGATATTCCAGACCCAAAGTTCCAGCCAATGCTTGGGTATGTAAATTATGCGATTCTGGCAATGTAGAGGATGAAAAGCAGTTTATGTTAGATTGTGCTGCTTTTCTTGTTGAGAGAGTTCAGCTGTTCGATAGTCTATCATAATGTACAAACAATTTGAAGTTTTAATGTCCTCTTGCAAATGTGACTGGGACATCGTAAATTTTTTTACTAGTTTTGTAAATACTGTCGCTCTAAAACGAAAGACACCATCGCCCTCATAATTGCGCTGTGCACCAATTACCCATATGTATATATAAATTGTATAATTTGTTATTCCTATGACATACTATAGTTTTATTTTTATCATAGATTGCATTTATTATTTGTCATGTGTTGTCTGTATTCATACTTGCCATATCCTCATGTTTGCGTTATTGCAATATAGAAATCTGAATCATCTGTACTAAGCGCATTCCCTTGGGACAGTGTGAGAGCGTCCACTCAAATGCGCACCACCGCCGGCTATCAACAGGAGAGGAGGCATACTGCCAAGTACCGGCATAGTTTTAAGTGGGTCTGCATGTTCCACGGACGTCGTTCGTGAAAAGTGGCCAGTTGGGCAGACAGATTCATTCTCCTTCGCATCTGGTTTCGTTCCATCTTTCGCTTGGCCTCCTCACTGGTTCTTTATGTGGTCTTTGAATCCACACACCACTTGTTTTCATATGATTAGCTTTTTGAGTTAGTTACCCTAGGCTCTATATGTTTGTTCTTCGAGCACGAAAACATGTGTCGATTTCACATGGTTATAAAACTGGTTGAGTGTGCAAACTCCGGATTAGACGATCGGTTTCACTTTCACCAATGGCATTGTGAAAGTCATACATAAAATGATACTGCAGCAACGCATACTGTTAGTGGTACGGCCTACCCACTTGCAGCACCTATTCTCATAGGGATCCTAACTTATTTCTAGGAAGATAAGTGCCAACAGTGTGTGTTTGTCAACCAATGAACCTTTCCAGTTTTAGCCACGCTCCACCCATCTCTAGCTAAGCTCCACCGACACCTCGCTCGTGTTGGGATCGATCGATCTCAGAGCTCCCTGACTATCAATTTCCCAAAAGAAATATACAGGTAAGCTATTGAATATTTTTGAACTAATTTGACTGGACGCTGTTGCTGCCTATGGCAGCAACAGCGTCCAGTCAAATTAGTTTCAATATATTCGACAGCATGTTTATTAAATAGTAGAGCCATACATTTCGTACAACGTGTCGAACTATTAACAGTTAAAGACAGGCCAAATAGAATTTTTTATGACATAATGATTACGACGTCATCCTATACCCCGCTTAGCTGATTATGACGTCAGATGATAGATGGATACTCTGGAAAGGTGAATAGGCCTAGATCCACTAGAAATGATTTATATAAATTATACAGAAGAGCTCATTCCGTTACTCTTGACAACAGACGAGAACAATTAAAATCGAGATAGTATTTCTAGCAGTCAATATGTTAACTGGACTTGGAGTCCAAGCATACCTAACCATAGTCTAGCCAGTCTAACTACTCTTTGTCACAGGAGAGGATATCAAGGCCAACATAAACCGAGGCCCATCAGTACCATCACCAACAGTGGGATAACCAGTCGCTTCTTGCCCGTTGATCTGTCAGTGAGACCTGTTTGTCTCGCAATGGCACATATCTGTCGAGCTCCAATGGTGCCCAGACTTTACATCCTCTATTAGCGGTCCGGCAGAGCATTTCATACTTGTTGAGAACGGTTCTTATGTTCTAAGTGATATATTGCTCTCACTTGATGAACGCCGGACTATCTCACTTCAATCATCAGTCTAAACGCATCATCTTTGGTGATTTAGGTTGACGATGCGGCACCAATACAGCTGCTGCCCTAGCACACAACTTGCCAACCTGCTGGAGGTATATAAATAATGTTCTTATAATTGTGATGTGGCTGTGCAGTTATAGGGCTACGGCTATAGAACCAGCCAAATATCTAAACTAGCGAGTCCAATTTCAATTATGGATTTCAATAAAAACCAATCTCCGTGGTTTAACTATTGGCATGTAGCCACCCACACATATGGTTTCCCAGTACTTAGACCTGATCAAAATGATCCTTAAAAGTGTGTTCTTCGTGCCAGGTGCTGAGGGAAACTGTTGTGTGCATCGGCGATATCAGACTACACTCTGGCTTGCTGGCAATGCTTTGGCAGCACCTTCCACCATACTAGTCAGCTGTTCACATGTGGTCCAGTAGGAATGGAATAATGGTTACCGCTTTTTCTGAAGTATCGAAGCAACTTGTATCGTGTGTCCAAGTCTGCATATTCCGTTTGTGGCGAATCAACTCTGGTGTTCAGATATGAACACGTAATTAAGTGGAATCATTGAGACAATGGTGCATGGCCTGACACATAGTTTAAATTCCATTGGCCTGGCCTCCGGTTAGACAAGACACCAAAAATTTTGCTGACAGAATTGTATCCGGGCGAGTATGATGCAACCGTAAACCCCACCAAATTCTTATGTATATGTTCAGGAAGAAATGGTCGCTCGGACAGCAAGTGAGATATCAGGACCAAAGTGACTGCTTAGTAAATCAGCTCTATATTTGCACCATAGTACACTCCTACATGTGGGTCTCAATCTGTAGATCAGAACAGATAGTGACTTTAATGTGCAGCATCACACATTGATCTCTCATATCAGTTAAACGCAAATTTGGCTGGATGCCTTTCACTATATATGCTGGTTATATGTGTTCTTAAAAACAACCAAACTAGGTTTACTAACGACCCTCTAGTAGTAAAACGGTCAACATAGCAGAAAGCGTTACGGATGCGCATCTATCAAAGTGGCCAAAGTGAAGACCGCACCAAACTATGCCAGGAGCGCAATATTATTCTGCGCCACATTAGCGAATGCTTAAAAGATCTTGCTATTCAACAGGCAGATGCCCTAGCAGATGAAATTACTGCCGCGGATGACTGTCACAAAATGTTTCGGGCAGCCCGTGCCCCGAGAGTTACTGACTACACACCACCACTCACTGTACACAACTCTGAAGGACACTTTATCGGGACTAACCAGGGAAAAGTCGAGGCGATCCGAGAATGCTTCAAGGAACAGTTCACTGACAACGATGATGAGCCCTTGCACCCGTTCTCAGGAGACCCCAGGCCATTACTAACACAAATTAAAACAGCAGAAGTTGAGAAGGCGCTCAATGTCCTGAAAAATCGGCGTGCATCTGGACCTGATTGCATGAGCAATGAATTATTCAAATGTGCAAGTGACATTATCTCAAAACCGATCACGCACCTAATCAATTCAACTTTTATGCACCACCTTCCCATCGTTGTTGTAGGCCAAGGCACCCTTATCGCACTACCCAAGCCCAAGAAGCCACCTGGGCCACCAACCAATCTGCGGCTCATTGTGCTCTTCAACAGCATAGGGAAAGTCCTGTCCAATGTTACTCTATGCTGCATCCGAGACAAGATCGATTACTTCACCGGATCATGTCAAAGTGGCTTCAAATATGGAGGCAGCTGCGCAGACATTGTATGGGCTCAATGCAAGCTTGTGTCGGTAATCATGTCCAAACACTGGGATTTCCACAAAATGGGCATTGACATGGCATGCGCCTTCGACACAATTAAACGCTCAAAGATCCTAAATGTACTATGCCAGGCCAGCTGCAATGAAGATGAGCTATGACTAGTGAGACTACTGCTTGCAGACACCAAGCTGAGAGTACGAGTCAAGTCAATGAAGTCTGTAAAGTTTGAGACATCAATCGGCTCCACACAGGGAGATGGTCTATCACCGATGCTTTCACCTGCTACCTTGCTGCCGCATTGAAATATGTGCAGGAATGTTCCCCAAAACCAAACATCCCAGTGCCAATACTGGGCATGCCGCTAGAGAAGGAATATGCCGACGATGTGGACTTCATAGACGAGGAAAAGAAACCCCTTGACGAGCTTCTCCCAATAGCTGCAAGCAAACTAAAAATTGAGAATCCCTTTATGAATGAATCCAAAATAGAGTTCCCCACATATACCTATCGACAAAGCATGAGACTATAGATAATGACGACCCACTTCGTGGCGGCGAACCATGGAGGAAATATAAAATCCTGGGCTGACTGTTTTGCAGTACTGCTGACATTTCTGCACTTTCCAGTCCTTCTGGAAGCTATGGATTCGTAGATCAAAGATGCCCTTGATAAAGGGGCTACATTTATACAATGCAACCTGCCTATCCTTGATGCTGTATAACTGTAACAGCTGGGCAGCTCCAAAGGCAGCTTTAGACAAACTCGATGCCTGCCACCGCAAACACCTATGCACCATCACTGGACACCGATGGCCAGACAGCATAATTTCCAACGATGCACTATACAAGATGTGTAAGGCGTCGCCGCTGTCTGTAAAAGTCGCCCAGCAAAGATGGTCCATGTTTGGCCATGTGCTAAGGATGCCAGAAGCGACACCTGTACAGAGAGCCTTGGAATTCGCCCTACTCTGAGCCGGCAAATATAAAGCCAGGAGAGGACGACATTGCATAAATCTGCTAAACATGCTACGAGGTGACCTCAAGAAAGCGGGACTCGGTACACTCAAGTCAAGAATGGACCTGAGGAAGCTAAGGATTTCGGATGAAGACAAGACACAGTGGGCAAAAGCGAAGAAGGACTGATTGCAGCTGTAGGATGTTTCTACTACTACAGCCGCAGAATACAGTAATCATCATCAATGTTGATTCTACTGAAGTTTTACGGCTGAATATTCTAAGTTCACGTGTACCTTTACTGGGCAATATCCACCATTGCTATGTGTATGAACTTTGGTTTACCGGCTTTCCCTCCATTCGATGCAGATGTGGATCATGCATCATTGGACGCCAAGTGGAAATCTTGGAGGGATAGATTTACAATATACTTGGAAGCTGCGGGAATAGAAAAGGCAAGCAAAAATGGGCGTTATTGCTTCACCTGTCCAGTGAATCAGTCCAGAAAGTGTTCCAGGGTTTAACGGACACGGGCAAATCATACAAAATTGCCTGTGACAGACCGGGTGAATATTTCCTGCCGAAAACGAACGTTCGCTATGAAAGGTACATGTTCAAACAAGAAAGGCAAGAACCAGGTGAATCGGTCGATCAGTTTGCCACGTGATTGCGGACTCTATCGTTGACGTGTGAATATACCAATTCGGATGACGCAATTGCATACCTGGTGCTAGAAAAATATGCCTCTAATCGCCTAAAACGTAGAGTATTGCGCGATACTGTAGCGTCGCTAGCCAGCGTTCTTCAGACCGGTCGCACAATGGAACGCACGGACACGCAGGTTCGTTCGATGAAACAGCCAATGTCTCGAGATAATCATGTGAACTCGCTGACATCCCTAAAATACTCAGCAACCCTAGAGCAGCGGAACTCAATTCGGAATAAAACTGCTAAATCACGTTCCTGTTTCAATTGCGGAGGAGAGTGGCCTTACGATAACCAAATGCCGTGTCCCGCGTTTGGTCAAACATGTCATAGATATTCGAAAAAGAATCACTTTCAGAAAGTTTTCAGGTCAGGCAAACAACCATTAACGACCAGATCGGGTCAAAACAGAGCGGTGCATATAGTACATGAACAGCCCACCAGCGAAGAAGAGAGTTCAACTTCGGATGACGAATTTACATTTGTAATTAATGGAAATAAATCTCGTGATAACTATGTACGATCTGTCAATGATCTGTAAACAGCCTAAGACTAGCATCACAGTAGCTCGTGTCCAAATACCTATAATTATAGACAGTGGTGCATCAGTAAACCTATAGGTGCCGAACATTATGCAATCATTGCCAAGCGAAACAAACGTCTGAAATTACACAACACAAACATTCGTCTATATGATTATGGATCAAATGTCCCATTGCCAATCGTCGGAAAATTTGAAGCCACTGTAGAATCCACATCATGTATATCGATAGGAACATTTTTTGTTGTGGACAAATGTGCTGGATCGTTATTAGGTTACAGAACAGCAACTGAACTTGGACTAACCGCCTTGCCTAATGTTGATAACTTCCCAATGGCTACTGTTCAACAATCAGCGTCATTGACAAAATAATGATTCCGTTATTTCGTACTACGATCCTGGAAATGAAATCGAAATAATCGTAGATGCTACTGTAGTAGGTCTCGGTGCATTTCTTACAGAAAGATTCTGCACAACAAACAAATATTGTAGCGTATGCGAGGCGTGTATTAACCGACGTGGAGAAACAATACTCTCAGATAGAGCGCCAAACTTTGGCAATCATATGGGCCTGTGAACGTTTCCATAGTTATATTTATGGAGCAAATTTCAAAGTGATAACAGATCACAAACAACTGGAATCACTATTTAATAAAACCAACCGCGGAACTACCTGTCCGAATCGAGCAATGGCGATTACGACTACAACCTTATGACTTTAAAGTGTTTTACCGACCAGGCGCTCAAAATCCTGCCGATTACCTATCACGCCATCTGTTGTCATCACAGACGCGTGCAGACAGAAACGTCGCTAACGAATATATTAATTTCATTAGTCGAAAGTCACTCCAAAAGCCATGACATTGAATGAAATCCGAGAAGCTACTCAAAATGGTTACATCATGAACATATTAAAAGAAGCGAGCATTTTTGGAACTAAACTGACACAGATCTTCAGCCGTTTCGTCTCCGTTTACACAAACCATTCAACGAATAATAAACTTTCTGCAATAAGCTTGTCATCAGGCATAATAATTCCACCTGGACCACGTATGTTACTCGCTATTACGTGTGGAACTCATAACGGAATATTTTACACCAAATTTGCAATCAACTGAATATAACCTACCGTTATTTTTATATAGCATTATTATGGGCCAATAAGTACAGATACGGACATAATAATTCCCTTGATTGGCTAGGGGAACTGTGTAGTCAACGCATCCCCAGTAAGTTTGTTTAAATTGACCCTTTGAAATTGCGAATATATCTGTCATATATCAGTTCAATGGAATATTCATTTGTATCATCATCCATAATATAACTGCATAAATCTTACTGTAGACAATTATTCAAAAGAGGAAATAGATGTAGTTGTACTGATGTAAACTCGTAACCCTATTAGAGCAATTAAGCTTTATCTGAATCTGGTGGCTGCTGCCCGGACTCTCTCATAAAACATGCTTAAGCGCATGCGCTCTCACCAGCTTCATTATAGCCAATGCTCTGTATCAAAGGTCAGTTCTGGCCCAGCTCTCATACTGTAAAAGCCGTTATTCAAACCGTGTATCATTCTATATCATAGTCAGTAGTTTTAGTAAAGTTAATATACATTACAATCACGCTTGCTTTGCTTACATAATACTATAACATGATATACCCATTCAACTGGAACGGAATCGTAGCATGTCTGCTGCAGCGAGCACAAATGATACCTATAGATTGGTCTCTGGCAAACTGTGCTATTTATCTCTTGTGGCTGTTTCCATTTCGAATGCTGCAACCTACATTCAACAAATCTTTTCTGGCGCCTACGCAGTTTTGCGTATAAATGGAGGCGAGGTTAAGCAGCGACTCGCCCTGACCTGACCCTATAAGTGTGGTTTGAATGGCTTGCCTAGCGACTGATTTACGTGGCCGAATACCATCGGCTCTTGTCTATGGATATGCAAGCCTGCTGCCTCTTGTACCAAAATCTCTGGCAGTGATTGCTTTCTGATAACCTCCACAACCAAAACCATCACAAACGTGTTTCTCATGGTTGGTTCTAGGATGTCTATGCTGCGCATGTAGTTCTTCCGCTTCCCAATACATCGCTTTTCGACGTGCATTGATCGTAGATACGAGAGCCAACCCTGGTAAAAAGGGCTTAGACTCAATATGGCCTCACTGTACACAAAGCCCTTTTACCGCTAAGCAAGACGACCTTCCGATGGTGCATGCTCAGGAAGCGCCGGGCTAATCTGTACCATCGCTCACAGAGAGAATGCAAAATTTTATTATTTCTCTCCGGTCTTGTCTGTGGTGTAGCCTATTACTGACTCTGAAAAGCTCATGAAAATGTTCGAAATGTGGATTGTCACCCACGTATCCCGTGTTGCCCAGAGCTCAATCAGCACTCTGAAAAACATGCTGACTAGGCGAAGCTATAATAGGACGTTAATTCACACTTCGCTAAATATGGGAGCATTCAGTTTCCTCTCGTCCCCTGCACAACAGACAGTCTTTACCATGTTAGCGTGCCTCCAAATTCTCACGAGTCGGATGATGCCATCTTCACCACGAATCATTGAGGAGGTTGTCCGTCTAGACGTATGGTCCAATTCTCTTATGGTATGCCATATATCATCGGGTTTACAATGACGCAGATAATCCGATGATACACGCGTAGTTCCCATGAGATGGCAATGCTACAATGGACAAGCTCTTGAATTTAAAACAGACAAAATGAACCTGCCAGTATTCTATCCCCAAGGAAGAGGAGGGTGCGGTAACCCAGGACTCTACTGGTCTCCAGGTAATCTATCAATAACTATTAAGAGTACGCTACCACCGCACTGTCGTTAGCTAACCTGTTTTCAGTTCTTCAGTTTTAAGATTTTCTTTATTAGCCATGTATGCTGGCTCCCACTGGATGGTCTTTTATACACACCGCGGGACAGTAACATGATATCTGACATATTCATCCGCATATCTATTTGATTTGATTTAAACATATTTTATTGTAACAATTGCACAATGGGATCGGACACAAGTTCTTACAACTTAGATTTGCCCTCTGCCTACAGAATTATTATAAGCAGCCAATGATTGAGAACACTAAACCGAGGTGAGAGAGAAACAATAAATTAAGAGGTGAGAGAGAGAGAGAGAGAGAGAGAGAGAGAGAGAGAGAGAGAGAGAGAGAGAGAGGGGAGGGAGAGAGAGAGAGAGATGTAGGGGAGAACAACGATGTGTAAACAGATTAAAAAAGAATGGGAAAGAAAAGAACAGCTCCTTCAAACACTGTCATTGTCGGATAGCAGTTAGCCATTAATATAATAGATTAAACAATACGAATAATTGAATTAACAGACCATATTCATGGTTACTCCAGACCGTCGTCATTTACCCCCATTTACCCACCCCAACCCTTCCTCTCAACTCCCACCATGCTTTTACCAGGTCTTCTCTTCTCGTTTCTTACACGAAAAACGAAACAGAAACGAGAAATGAGACCCAGTCACCTCCAACCCCGCCCACTCCTGTGTATTTAGGTAAATCTGAACTTTTAACCTCCTCATAATATCTATTAGTCAGTATAACTGGTATATGTTGTGCATGTAGACACATCATTGTTGTATCTAATGTGCAAATGTGTTGGAAATAATACGTCCAGTGTGTCAAAAGTAATTATTCAGGACAATACAGAATGGCGTCCGGATGTGCGGTATCAAAGCCATACACGTTGCGCGCCCGCTCGCGCGCACACCCAGAACCAACACCACCACCACACCAGCGGCGTTTATAGAAGTATCGATCAAGGAGTAACCACCAGCAAGAAAAATTATCAACAAGTTTACTGTATGTTATCTATCTGTCTCTATTTAAAATACTACGTTTGCAGAATCAAGTCGGCGGGTGAAAATCACCGTTGACTAGTCCACGAACGCAATGCATTATAATTGCTTTGATTAGCATGTAAGTTTAAGCTCAGGAATGCTGCTGATAATTTCGTTACCTTTCTATTCATTAAGGCGCTACCCCTTACAGGCGGCAGAGAAACGCAAGCCAAACAGGCAAATTCCATATGATTTAGGCAATATTTTATTGAATGTTTTGAAACCAGTTTGACTGGGAGATTAAGCTGATCAGTTAAGTTGATGAATCAGATCTGTCAGTCAAGTAATAACGTCAATTACGTCACATGTAGGCTGACGTTGCAATTATAATTGACAGAATAAGCTCATGAACCTGAAATAGTCCGTCGGTTGTGCGAATTGTATGTCTTTACAAGTTTACTAGCCTATTTAACAAACATTATGTGGAATAGGCAGCAACAGCCACCACCACCACCACCACCACCACCACCACCACCACCACCACCACCCCACTCCACCCCAATACACACACACCCGCTCCCACCCCACCCCACCCCCACCCAGCACCCCTTCCCGGTCAAATTAGTTTCAAAATATTCAGCAGGTTAGCTGTGTATCGTTACCATGACATTTAAGATTCAGGGAATTCAGAATTCAAAGTATATAAATCGATCCCAACGCCCGCAAAGCATGGGCGGGGCTCAGCTAACGGTGAACGGAGCATAGATAAAAGTGGATTCATCCATTAACTATTCAACCGCTTTCTCATACAGCTGTCATTTGAAATCTCAATGGTTAAAGAGTTCAGCATATACGCCCAGTGTAATGTTATACAAGATTTGAGTCAGCTGATGTATATTGAACTTATCGTGAAGAAAACGGCGCAATATTCGCTCTGCGCGATAACCTAATACCTGAATACGGAAACGATCGGAATGTACAAAATGCGGAAAAGTTTTCATTCCCATACATATCCTTATCATCTGAACCATTCAGGCTATTTTGATATCCATAGAATCACGGAAAACCTCCAAGTCAGTAGCTATTTTGAGGTTTTGTGGTTCAGATGGTCCTCATTTATGTATTTCATTTATAAGCCGCCCGCATTTTATAACTGACTAGCCCGATCACAGGCGCGATTATAGGCTGTTCTTATCATCTTGAGCTGGGATTTATCTTGAGCTGGGATTTAGGTTGCAAACTGACGTCATGATCTCTTTACGTAGTAGGGGGGATCCTTTGCTAGCTAATATCCGCCGACTTTTTACGTTGTTGTTATTATATACATTGAATTCTGAATTAACAGGTGAGCTGTTGAATGTTTTGAGACTAATTTGAATGGGGGCTGTTGCTGCCTATTAGCAGCTACCAGTCAAATTAGCTTCAAAATATTTAACATACTGTTTATTAAATTATATTATTCATCAAAGACATACAATTCGCGCACCGAGGGAATTTACGAGCTTCATAACAAGATTATATAGTAGGGCCTATATACGTCATAATCATTGTCTACATATGACATAATTTAAATATGACGTCATATATGTGAGTGACAGTAGTCACCCCTCGCTCCATATAGGGCTCGTCTTTGCGACTGACCCGTCAGTGAATCACTGACGCAGTCCGTGGTCCGTGTGTTTTGGCGTGGAATATTTTATTTAGTTTTGATCTCGGTTCGTTGTTACCAATAGTTACTCGTTTGTAAATTTCAACATGGCGGCGCATAGATAATTTTACAACTTATTTAAATTATGAAATCTCGTCAATATTTTAGTGTAGGCCTATATAGTCGTCTGCGATTACATGGACTGAAATTAAAGTCTAAATCGATATACGATCAAATTAATTGCTAAAGTTAGCGCAATTTAGAATGCGTGTGGGTTTAGAAGATTGCCACGAAATTACTATTGGAAAACTTCGCCAATTTTTATAAATGCCGTTTTGGCGTTTCTCTTTAGTGGTCAGTGGTTTTTGGTTCGTGGTTTAAATCAAATCATCAAATTCAGTGACCGGTTCCGTCGCCAAAACAAGCATAGTGTCATCTAATATAAGCAGTGGCGGCGCCGCGGGAAGGGAGTGGGGCCAACTGCACCGCACTACCACCACCATCCCACACCAGCCCACACCCACCCCATTCCTCCAAGAATGCCCCTCACCCCACAACCCCTCCCCCACCACCCCCACTCCCTGTCCGTCAACATACAAATTTGCATGTAGACATTTCAATATAGTTATTTTATTTAGAAAGCAAAATAAGCATAACGTTTATCACGTTTGCCCACCCCCCCCCCCCCCCCAGCACCCATCTCCACACCCCAGAGGAACAACCCACCAGCCGTTTAGGAGGCCGCCACTTCTCCACCAACTTTAACCCACTCCCCACGAACGCACGCACGCACGCACGCACTCACGTACGCACACACCACCCCCACACCAATGCCACCCCATCCCAGCACCACCACACCCACACATGGACAAACCACCACCACCACCACCACCACCACAACCACCACCCCCACCACCCCCACCACCACCACCACCACCACCGACCCCTCCCCCTCCCTAACAAACATTTCCTAGTGCCGTCATTGAATTTAAGTACTATACTCTTACGTTACTTAATAAGATGCCTACATCTTGATACGGTACTTTGGGAGCATCCGGGTGCTTACACTGACTTCCGTGTCTGATGTCTACTTAGTCCCCATCGCTGCTTCACGCTTCCTTGATAAACACACCACAGGCAAGCAGTCACTAGCGTTCGGGATACACGAATGTGGCCTCTTAAGACGGGTGGTCGCAAGGCCATCCTTTTTCAACACCCACCATCTTTTGGCACAACAAATCAATCTCTATGCTAAATAATTTGAATCTTAGAACAAGAGCTTATTGTTAGCTACCCCCAATTTGGTGTGCGATAAAGTGGTCATGATAGACAGGTTTAACAGTGCCAAACTAGCGGTATTTATTGACCTACGTAACCCCGTCAAAGAACTTGCACAAAACGGAACATCAGTTACTAAAGGCGTGAGCTAGACATCTTGAGGTTGCGAGTGGGTCTGTAAAATAAGAACCTCTGAGGATATTTTACTTGCACGTGACCCCCAAGTACTTATGTATTTGATGGTTAATAGTTTGGAACTCAGGATTCTAGTTACGTAAGTTATCGGCGATCTCTATACGACTATAGCGATTCCAATCGCAAGAAGAACCAGACTACATAGGATACGCCGATACACTGTCAGGTAGTTTTCTATGTAAGCATGATGAACTAACTATATTTCACGTGTGTAAATTATCATCTATACCTACAATATAACGAGTTGTACGGTAAATAGGCCTATATACAGTTAACGCTTATCTATAAAGTTTCCGAGAAAGAATCAGGGTATATTGAATTGTGGATCAGTACAGCTAATAAATAACTGAACTCATCTTGTTTCAACAGCGCCTCAAAGCGCCCAGGATACAACTCATATCAATTAGCGGTTTAATTGCCAGGATTTTTCAATAAAATTATGATGTATGCAGGCCAAGGGAAGACTATTTTTTTTAATTTACCGTTGAAAATTACAAAAATAGCTTTCTGCCCTCGAGACAACTACAGAGAACGTGTTTGACCAGGTTGCCCGCTGTTTATTTTTGTTTATTAGTCAGCGTCCATTTGCAGGGCAAGAGAATCGTAGTTTTTTAAAATTTACCACTGGAATGACTGGCTCGGTTACCGAGCCAGTCATTCCAGTGGTAAATTTGTAAAACATCAATTCTCTTGGCCTGCAACTGGACATTCTTAAGACCATTGCAGTGGGAGTTTCTTGCCGGCTTGACCATTGAAAGTTAAGGTGACACAAAAAGGGTTAAAATATTTCAAAAGCATAATAAACCGTAGTACCTTTTAAAATTGGCCTAGAAGACATTATACTGCCTAAGTCTTCCATCCTAATTTTGTTCAAAGTATCCAACAGACCATTTATTGCACCATGTTAAGAATTGTACTAAACTGGTTACATGTTTCTGGGGTTTTGGGGAACATCGTAACCTATTTATGAGCTTCTCTGTATATATGCCTACAGTTGTAATCCGTGAGGGTTATTACTGTTGTTGAAGTGGCAGTAAATTTTCTTCGACCAAAAATAAATATTTAAAAGTGCCAATTCGTTTATCCTTGTCTTAGTTGAGTGAACGCTTAAAGACCGAACACGTTCTCTAACGAATTGTAATTAGCCCTCCTGGTGTCTCCTTAAGCATTAATGGTCAAGACGGCAGGAAACTCCCACAGCAATGGTCTTAAGAATGTCCAGTTGCAGGCCAAGACAATAGTATTTTTGAAAATTTACCACTGGAATGACTGGCTCGGTAACCGAGCCAGTCATTCCAGTAGTAAATTTTTCAAAACCACGATTCTCTTGCCCTGCAAATGGACGCTGGCTAATAAAAAAAATAAAAAATTTCTTAACAATTTCCCCTTTGGGCGTCAACCTGGACAAACACGTTCTCTGTAAAGTTATAAACAAAATTATTAATAATTATTCTATCGTAGCGAATGTGTGACTGCGACCTTGTATTCGTGAGGTATGCAGTAGGACTATATTTCGTTTTCAGACGAGCCAGGTAGGATACGATTACAGGCCAGACTTCCTGCACTAAACATGTACTGTGGCTTATATTGAGCAAACCTGGTTTTCTAACTAGTGGCGTCCCCAAGTGAAGAGGTGCGTGATACCGAACAAAACATGATTCGAAATCGGTTGCTGTTATGACTAACTGTATTTGGATTGAAGTACACAGTCGTGCGAATGATTGGAGAATCAGCAAGAGCAATCAGAGATTTATTAAATGTTTTCGTATTTTCTGGATTTTTCATATTTTTTCGAATTTTCCAATACTACGGAATTCTAATGTACAGTCGCACGCTTTCCTATTTTAAAATTTGAGCAAGTACTTTCCGAGATTTCGGTGCTTCATATCGGATAACAGGTAGGCGGGCGGGCGCACGCACGCACGCACGCACGCACGCACGCACGCACGCACGCACGCACGCACGCACGCACGCACGCACGCACGCACGCACGCACGCACGCACGCACGCACGCACGCACGCACGCACGCACGCACGCACGGAGGCGGACGGACGAAGGAACGGACGGACAGACAGACATGCAGGCAATACCATCTTCCACTTAATAACGCTATAGCCTTCTTGTTCTTCTTAGGATAAATGAACGCCATGCACCTGAAGATTGCGTTACAATGAGGGAGTCCGGTGTTATCCACCCATCTGTAGCTAAGCGTCGCCCACGCTTTGCCCGTGCTGGATCGATCGATCTCCGCACTCTCTGACTCTCAATTTCCAGAAAACTATACGTGTGAGCTGTTGAATATTTTGAAAGTAATTTGACTGGGTGCTGTTGTTGCCTAAGGCAGTAACAGCGTCCAGTCAAATTACTTTTAAATATTCAACAGAATGTTTATTAAATAGTAAAGAGATACAATTCTTACAACAACACTCAGTCCGTCAGCAATTAGGCGTTCGTGACGGACTTATTTGCGCCATTCATGATGTAATTGATTATGACATCAACATACATGTCACGTAGTTGATTATAACGCCATATGATTGATGGATAAAACTGGATTCCTCCTTTAAGCGTTTGTGAGAGACTAAATCGCGTTATTCATGACATAATTGATTATGACGTCAGCCTACATGTGACGTTGCTGATTATGACGTCATATAATTGATCGAAAACCTGGTGTTATCCATCGTATAAAACCTGAATACCGAGCGTATGCAGTCGAAATGTTCGCAGCCATTTAGACTGGCCACAAGTTATGCCCGTTGGTGGCCATGTATCCTGGCATCTTTACCAGAAGGAGTATAATGCCTCTTCGATTTCTGCTGTCTAGGGTCTGGTAGATCATACAGTATGTCTCTGCTATATGGCGAAGCGGGTTGACTACAGTACATCTCGGAAATAGCTCAAGATGTTTCCAAAACACTATATAAGAAATGTTCTGTTGAATATTTTGAATATAATTGGATTGGAAGATATTGCTGCCTTTCAATGCAATTATGTTCAAAATATCCAACACTACGTTTTAGTATGACTTGGAAGCATTTTATGTTATCACCGAGCTGTACTGTAGGTAGTGCATATTGGTATTGGTTTCTACTACGGCTCCGCCAATGTTGTATAACATCGCTAAGCTAGGTACTTTCATGCGAGGTTTTGCCATCCCGTGATATCAATCCTTTCTCCCACGTTTGCGATAGTCCAAATCGTGGTCACTTTAGATTTGGTTTGTGTATTATCAGTCTGACGATACGTGCATTCCAGGGTTGGTGTAGCCTTGTACTTTGATATTTTCATGGAATTTTTTCAGGGGAAGTCACGATTTAATTTACGGTAGGCTTATATAACGGTAATGCGAGGCTTTCAATCTCGATTCTTTGAAATGGTTCGGCTGATCTCAATGGTCAAAGCGGATTGGTAATTGTGCTTGCCGGCGGTATGCTAGTGTACTCTCCAAAAGATGGTCAATGCATTGCATTTCTCAGACGCGAATTCCATCTTCAAATGACCTTTGCATTTTAGCTATGCCCCGCCCATCTCTAGCTAAGCTCCGCCCACACCTCGCTCGTGTTGGGATCGGTCGATCGCTGAACTCACTTCACTGACTATCAATTTCCAGAAAACTATACAGGTAAGCTGTTGAATATTTTGAAACTAATATGACTGAGTGCTGTTGCAAATCGGTTTCAAAATATTCAACAGCATGTTTATTAAATAGGAGAGACATACAATTCGTACAACGTGTTGTACTATTAAGAGTTAAAGACGGGCCTAATAGAATCATTTATGACGTAACGGTTATGACGTCATCCTACTCGCCGCTTAGCTGATCATGACGTCATATGAGTCATTACTCTGGTACGGTCCATTGGTGTTTCCTAGTTTGTTGAGGTATTTCTATAGAGTTTGGCAGTCAGCGTGGTGTGTGCGTAACTTTGTGCTCAACAAAGTATCCGGTCGTTTGGGGCAAATGTGTGTGGATGTCCTTACGGTATCCTTAGAACAAATCTATGTCCACAGTCCACCCCTGATTGGATTTTAGATGATGCCAACGTTTCACCCTCAACAACAACGACCTGTATTCTGTCAGATAGAATGTATATAGGCCGCGTGCTAGGCATAGGAACATGGAGGGTACGGATCATGAGGCCCCCCCACCCCCACCCCCACCTCCCACACCCACCCGGGTTTTCCTCTCACACAGTGTATCCTCATAGCCCCCCCCCCCTATGTATTGTTCCCACACATAGCTTAGCGCGCCCCCACCTATATCAAAGTATGTTCCTACACGCCTACTGTATATAAGTGGGTGTCCCAAGAGGATGTAGCAGACCTTACCACTAGCAAGCTTCTTCATTAAACTTTGACTTTCTGATGTCGTCTTCATAATGACGTCAACGTCATTTTGGAGAAACGAAATGCCTCGGGGTAATGGTCCCCGCTTCATCGTAAGATTTATAAAAACCATATACTAATATAACAGTTGCCCATAAATAACTCTAATGGTGAGATAATCCTCGTAATGAGTGTTAATTAGTACAAGTACAAGTTAATTTTATAATTATGCGAGAGTACGTTGCTTCCGGATAAGTGCGCAGTATACGACACATACGAGGAGCACTCCCCATCAGGACAAGTATATGTCATCTCTCACAATCGGATGTTTGAACAAGCTACAAAGTGTTCCCCACTGGCGTAGTATACTTACTTGTACATAGACAGAGTCAAATCATCTATAGCAGTCACCTGCTTTTGGGGCCATAATATGGTGGGTCTTTACGACTGGTGGTCTTACGACCACCAGTCTTAAGGAACCGCCATTGCGTGGTCCTAAATACTTATACTGTACTGTATGGCCTATTTAACGGCCATCTGACTTTTGTGACCATTTTTAAGGTGACCTTAATAGACGTGCGTGGTCTTTTTACTTTTTCTAAATTCACTGACTATTCAGATTTGAAGTAGACATATAACAACTTTGTGATAGGTATTCCCTGTACGCATGGGCGGTTAAGCCTATATACGCATGGCTATATACACTAGTATTGAATGAATGCGTTTTGTTTCTTATTGTATATGTATTTAAGAAGCTACGACCACATAGATGTGTATCTGACCACAAGCTGCCGCCCACATCAAGGAACTCGTTGTGAGCAACCGTGTCTAAAGCCAACCCACCAGTAGCCATAACCCAGACTCATTCAGGTAGGGCCTACTCGTTGAGCATTACTCTAGATGTATACATGTGGTATTTGTACTTGAATGATTCGGCAATAATTCGGTCTATTTAGCAGCTAGTTGTAGTAATATGTATCATCGTGTTCTGCCGACAAACCGTTGTGTAATTCTTAAACTTAGGTCTATATCGTCTGTAACAGTATTGTTGTTTGTAGGAACTTTATGAGGATAGTTTAATTCGACCACTGCGTTCGACTCAGTTATAATACAGTATTAATTCGTTAAGAACTGTAGTGTGTGTTTAGTTTTTATGTGATTGGGAGTAATATGTCACAGAGCAGAGGGAATAGAATATATGCCTACAGATTGCCATCAGTAACGCCAGTAGGCCTAAGCATACATATATACACCCAGGTAGGATGCCGATCATTGATTAACATATTTAGGGAATCTAAGGTGGATCAAAGATGGGGTAACACCACGAGATCTGCAATGGTCTACATTACCTTTCCAGAGTAATAACTTCACGTGACGTCATAATCAGCTAAGCGCAGTGTAGGATGATGTCGTAATCATTACGTCATAAATGATGGACCGTCTTTAACTCTTAATAGTCCGACACGTTGTAAGAATTGTATGTCTCTTCTATTTAATAAACATGCTGTTGAATATTTAAAGTAATTTGACTGGCGCTGTTGCTGCCAGTCAAATTAGTTTCAAAATATTCAACAGCTTACCTGTATAGTTTTCTGGAAATTGATATTCAGGGAGTTCAGTATACTATTTCCCAGGACATTATATAATAATTCTCGAACTCGGAGCCGGATTTCATACTATTTCCAGGACCCGGACTTATATACAGATTCCCGGACCCGTGTCCAGACTTCACAGACCCACTGACGCTGTCACAGAACCAATCATACATAGACCCACCGATCCATCCAGCCAGCCATCCATCCATCCAGAAATTATTATATACGTCCGGGTCCGACAGAATAGTATTTATTTCGGGTCCGAGTCCCGGTACGGGAAATAGTATTCCCTACGTATGGAGCTATGCACGTGCATGCGTGTCAATGTGTGTCCGTGGAGTATGTGCGTGAGTGCGTGCTTGTTCATATGGAATGCATAAGAGTGAACCTACAAAATGATTGCTTACATAATTATATCAATACAGATGGTGATTATCGGGAAAGAATATCTTTAAGAAATATCCTCTGTAAGAAAGATCCCATATGTTGATGTACCCGGTAAATGATAGGCCAATTTGGATATTCTATATTAAATGCTATTTATGTAGTCCCTATCTCTCAGAGTAAAGCACGCCAGATGTCACGTCTCGCTGAACTGTATCTATAGTTGGAGGCATGTTTCCTCAATGTAATGTCTCGCTGATCATGAAGAAATGCAAATCATTTCTTGCATTTCTCGTCCGCACGCTTACTGCATGTGAAAATGCATTTTTCATGCACTGGCCCACATTGGCGGGTAGCGAAGGCAAAAATTCACCATATTGCAAAGGCAGATAAAGAACGTTAACAGAAAACGCTTAAAAGTTTACCCTACTGAACATGGGCCGCCGCCCAGGGCTACCCGAAAATCAGCGCCATGAAGCAATGGGAAGACTCGCTGCTGGGCAGAGCGTTCGCACTGAACATGCTCGACATTTTAATGTTCGCGCCTCAACCATTTCGCGTCTCTGCCAACGTGAGCAGGACACTCGACATGTTAATGACCGCGATCTGGCAGACCGAGAGCAACAACACCACGAGAAGACCGCTACTTAGTGACGTCATCACGATGTCACAGATTTGAGACTGCGCCACGGCTGTCCCGTAATTTGCACACCGCTACCGGCACTACAGCGCATGCACAAACTGTGCGAAACAGACTCCATGATGCTGGACTGCATGCCCGTCGTCCACTTGTTGCTGTTCCGCTTGCAGAGCGTCACATCGAGAATCGGTTTGCATGGCAAGGACTCATCAGCGATGGCGTGCTCAACAATGGAGCCACGTTTTGTTCAGTGAGGAGTCGAGGTTTTGTGTGGATGTGGCGGATGGTAGGTAACAGGGTTGGCAACGTTTAGGAGAACAGTATGATGCAGCCAACATCATTCAGCACGACAGATTCGGGTGGCGGCAGTGTCATGGTGTGGGCTGGAATCCATGAAAATGACAAAACAGATCTTATTGTGATTCGCGGAAATGTAACGGCTCAACGTTACTGTGAAGAAGTTGTCGCCCCTGTTGTCATCCCTTTTATGCAGCATCATGCAGACTTTACGTTCCAGCAAGACAATGCCGTCCTCATTCAGCTAGGGTCACCAGTGATTTCCTTGAGGCTAACAACGTTCCTATCGAACACGTGTGGGACATTCTTGGCCGCATGGTGCGTGAGAACCATCCACATCTTCACAACGTGCGGGAGCTGGAAGCTGCACTGCTCCAGGAATGGGATGCGATTCCTCTTCGTGACACCAGGCGCTTAATTCGACGCATGAGAAAGCGATGTACGGCGGTGGTTAATGCGCGTGGAGGTCACAACCGGTATTGACAGCTCAGTGTCATTATTTAAATTGGACCCTTCCGTTGAATGATGCCGTGTTAAAGGCGCGATGCTAGCATTACAGTAACAAGAGACTGTTGTTCAAATTGGAAAATGACCTATCAATTAAATAATATATTTGAATCAATTTATTGTTTTGTAAATAACATTTATACAGTAATATTCTCAGTGTTGCTAAACTGTTTTGGTTCAGTATATTCAAGCTTTTCGTAAAAAGGTGAAATATATATTAAATATTTCACCTTTTTACGAAAAGCGTGAATAGTTTCTACCATACTCTTCTCTCCTCATCATACATTACTACAGAACCTACATCCTTAGAACAAAGCAGTGACGTAGGTATCCGGTGTGTTGGGGTGGGGGTGCCGTGGTGCTACGGCATACGCACCCTATAAAAATTGTGTTTCCCCTTAGGCCGAGTGCTCGCACTCAGTTTAGTGCCTGCTTGCATCCGAGCGCCGCGACTGAAAGATTCAGATTCAGCTTCTTTATCTACACTCAGGCCGTTTTACACAGCATATGAGCAACATATATTATTGCATTTATGGCGGTAGTGAATATTTATCAATATAAATAGTAAAAACCTAGTAGTAGTAGTAGTAGTAGTAGTAGTAGTAGTAGTAGTAGTAGTAGTAGTAGTAGTAGTAGTAGTAGTAGTAGTATAGTAGTAGCAGCACCCGTGATAGCAGCAGCAGCAGCAGCAGCAGCAGCAGCAGCAGCAGCAGTAGCAGTAGTAGTAGTAGTAGTAGTAGTAGTAGTAGTAGTAGTAGTAGTAGTAGTAGTAGTAGTAGTTTAATCAGCGTTGAAAATGTTTTGTAATCTCCGTAATTAAGTGACAAATCTTTGCTGGAAGTTTCTTGTTATGTGTTGAGAAGAGTTGGAGAAATTTGGTCCTTTGCGATAATATTTTGGCAAAATGTTTACTCGCTTATTTTGAAAGAAGTCAAAATGAATAAGTATGAAACTCGCCTCCGATTTCATTCTTATTACAGAGGTTGCAAACGCGTTCTGCTCTGTTAGTTCCATCCCACCGCCCCTTTTCTATAGGTAGACATGGTTGCTTGTTCTAAATCTTGTAAACAGTATATTGTTTCTATCGCCAAGTCTTAAGAGATACCCTTCCCCAATTTATTTTAAAACTGTTGTATATTTTCCCTTTCCATGATCCATTTCATGTGTGCGTGCCATGACTGTATAATTTGATCCTCACGGTTGTTGGTTATTGTTGTTTGTGTTTGGTTAAGGTTATGGATTACTTGGTTTCTCCAGAGGTGGTTGTGTCCTGCGTTATCAAGTATCGTTTTGATAGAGTTTAGCCATCCGTATTGTGTACCGTTTGGTTGTGAGTCTAGTAAAATGCACCTGTATAATTTAGCTGCGAGTTTAGTTTGTTTCCCAGAAATTAGTTTTAGCCAGTAACTCTCTGCACTTTTACTGAAATTTAGCGTCAAAATATCAAACAGCCAAGGTCATGCGGAATCCTCTGAGCATTGCGCAGTGATGGCAGGATCGCCACGCTCCGAGCATGACGTCACAATCGATTTTCTGTCATTTTGAAAAATTTATGTCAAAATGAAAAGTTCCCATTTAGGCTATTATTAATACCTAATATTCACGCTAAATTAATTCACCGCAATGTTCCGTTCCATTGTTGTTCTATCCTATCTATCTTGTTAAAAAGCCTCGTTCCTCCATAGTCAATGCTCAAATTACTTTTTTAATAAAAGCGGGCATTTAGGGTGATCGATAAAGTCATCGGGCATTTGTTTACATCGCAATTTTCCCAATTTAAACAGATTGACCACACATTCTCACACCCTCCATTCTCAGAATCCAATGTTACGGAATAGGCCGTATGCGGGATTCTGAAAAGAATGTTGCTGTAAGTTGTTGCTGGTAGGCATTGGCAACAACATCTTTTAACAACACATTTTTTCAAACGCAAATCGTGCCTAATGCCATTGACCTAGGGCATATTCTATTTAAATATGCTCCATACCTAGATTCTATAATCAGTCATGTAGAACATGTGCGTTTATTATAACTGACAACATATCCCACTTTTCATCTTATCTTAAATTTTACCCGTCAATGCGTAGCACATACCAGATAAAGATGGCAGATGTAAGCCTAAGAAATAGCCTGAAATGAACTGTTTTGATTGGGGTTCCAGTAAAATTACTTTCGAAATATTGATCAGCCTTCTTACATAATTGTCTGGAAATGGACCTTTCCATTTTTAGCCATGCCCCGCCTATCTCTAGCTAAGCTCCGCCCACACCTCGCTCGTGTTGGGATCGATCGATCCCTGAACTTCCTGACTATCAATTTCCAGAGAACTATACAGGTAAGCTGTTGAATATTTTGAAACTAATTTGACTGGGTGCTGTTGCTGCCTATAGCATCAACAGCGCCCAGTCAAAATAGTTTCAAAATATTCAACAGCATGTTTATTAAATAGTAGCGACATACAATTCGTACAACGTGTCGGATAATTAACAGTTAAAGACGGGCCATATAGAATCATTTATGACGTACTGATTATGACGTCAACCTACACGCCGCTTAGCTGATTATAACGTCATATGACCTCATGACGTCAGATTGATAGAAGAATACTCTGGAAAGGTGAATTGAGACAGCCGATATTACTGTATTAATGATGAAATTGCGGTTGCTGTACAGTATCTGATACACCGCTAAGCGCGCAAGGACGAGAGACTTTCCTAGATGTATAATTTGCGCGTAATATACAAGAACATTGTAGATCACATTGTCCAGGTCAAGTCTACGTTTATTACAGCAAGGTCAGTTAAAATCACGTCAGTCATTGCATACGCCCTAGAGTACGCCTCAGAAATAACGTTTACAAAATAAAAAAGCGTACTGATGAATATTTTGTTCATAATTGGATTGGAAGACATTGTTTATGTTCAAAATTCTAAACAAAACATTTCTTACTAAATAACAGATTTTTTCTCTTTTTGTTTTGCAAACACTTATTGCGCGCTTTACTGTGGTTCATATCTGGTCTAGCGTCTCCCAAACAACCCCATTAAGGTTATTTCCGATAGTATTACAAATTAATGATGATGACTATGAGTTATGACTGTTACAGCTTTAATAGTTTCAGTTCCATACCATATGCCCCTAGCCTAGTAAACGCCCGGGGTACTAGCGCAGAAAATGGCGTGAATAATCAATGACCCCTGAATACTAATAACATTTGGGTATGTGTTTTAGCACATCGGTGAAATGTCAAATGACAGAAAAACAGTGTAGTAAAATTCATATAGAATTTAATAGGCACGCGATGTGTATGTGTTATGGGCTATTAGACAGATAATTGAAATCTAACACATTGGATTGAAATTTACGTGTAATTGTATTTTACGTAACCATTGGACAAGATAGCACTTGCCTGTTCGTAATACTATCAACAAAAACGACCCCGAAAAAATATCTCGTGGGAAAACGATCTCTGTGGGTTTACAATAGCCAACCCAAAATTAGCCGAGCTGAATGGGGGAATCTTCGGCACTTCTGACATTTCCATTACTGAGCGCGGTGAGATATATGTGTAGTGATACTGGACAGAATAATAACCTTTGGCACCACCTCTACACATACGGTACAGGTTTATAGTACATTAACCGTTCATCGGTGAATTCCCCATATATCAATTTCAAGACAATAATACAGGGCAGTTGTTGAATATTTTGAAACTAATGTGACTGGAAGCCGTTGCTGCCTTAGGCACCAACGGCTTCCAGTCATATTAATCAACGGCTTCCAGTCATATTAATTTCAAAATAGTTAACACAATTCTGTATGCATCAGAAAGAATGTACTTTTTCAGATATTTATCGGTGAAATGGTTAACTTCAATTATTATTCTTGTATTTTCAGTATTTTATCTCGAACAGAAGTGAAGATCTCTTGCCAACTGGTGATACTGTGTAAAAACTTCAAGGAATGCAAACACCAGATAAGAAGTAAGTACGAATAATAACTATGTTGTCTTCATAGTCAAGCCTGATCAAGTGGCCACTCGTGTTTTGGAGCCAAAATGTGGTGGTTATATAAGACATGTGGTTATTTCAGATACCCGTCTGTCTTAAGGAACCACAGTCATTCGGCCCCAAAAGGCATATATTGCAACGAGTCGCTAGTATTAAAATAATAGTATGACTTATCGTTGTATTTCAGAGTACGGCTCATAAATAAGCTAAAATGTTTCCCAAGACAAAAACAGAAACATGTTAGTTAGTACAAGTTTAACCACGGGGTAAGAAATGTTCTATTGAAAAGCTGCCCTGTGCAGCAATGTCTTCCGATCCAATTATGTTCAAGTGTTCAACAGTACATTTTATTTTGTTTTGTAAACATGTAAAGTTATTTGTTAGCTGTGCTGTGTGTTCCATAAGATGATTGCTTGTGACAGGTTTTAGTGTAGCCAATAACAGTAGTTGAAGGTAAACACTATAGCTATAGCTATAACCTCCGCCACAACCACAACCATCGCCACAACCGCCGCCACAACGACAACTACCGCCACAACCGCCGCCACAACCACCGTCACAACCCTCGCCACAACCACAACTACCGCCACAGCCACAACACAGCCATCATCACAACCACCGCCACAACCACAACCACCGCCACAACCACAACCACCGCCACAACCACAACCACCGCCGCAACCACAACCGCAGTCACAACCAAAGCCACCACCACAGTCACAACCACAACCACCGTCACACCCATAACCGCAGCCAACACTCCACTTACAAACATCATGACAGTAAAAAGACTCGGCGCGCAATCGTTGTCACAATAACAGTTTTCTAATACCGCGCAACCAACACCACAACATCGACACCAAAAAACCAACACCACAACATCGACACCAAAAAACCAACACCACAACATCGACACCAAAAAACCAACACCACAACATCGACACCAAAAAACCAACACCACAACATCGACACCAAAAAACCAACACCACAACATCGACACCAAAAAACCAACACCACAACATCGACACCAAAAAACCAACACCACAACATCGACACCAAAAAAACCAACACCACAACATCGACACCAAAAAACCAACACCACAACATCGACACCAAAAAACCAACACCACAACATCGACACCAAAAAACCAACACCACAACATCGACACCAAAAAACCAACACCACAACATCGACACCAAAAAACCAACACCACAACATCGACACCAAAAAACCAACACCACAACATCGACACCAAAAAACCAACACCACAACATCGACACCAAAAAACCAACACCACAACATCGACACCAAAAAACCAACACCACAACATCGACACCAAAAAACCAACACCACAACATCGACACCAAAAAACCAACACCACAACATCGACACCAAAAAACCAACATTGTTAATCGCAGATTCACGACTATTACAATCCATCTCTCTCTAAACCCTCCATATAGTTTTATAGTCTATGAATGCAAAACCTTACCTGTACACATGAAAGTGAGATCCTGGTAATTCATGCTAAACAGTGTTAACCCTCTAACCCAAAAATCTGTTCAAGAAAATTTTAATTTTCTCATGGAAAATGTCAATTTGCAGACCAAGAGAAGACTATTTTTGAAAATTTACCATTGGAATGACTGGCTTGGTTATCGAGACAGTCCTTCCGGTGGTAAATTTTCAAAAATAGTCTTCTCTTGGTCTACAAATGGACATTTCTCAGGATCCCTGCTGAAGTCGTTTTTTGCTGATATGAGTATTAGTTAAAGTGTTAAAGTTGATTCAAATGCGAGTACAAAGTGGGCGGAATGAGCTTAACTAGATATGGTCTGAAATGAATGCCTCTAATGTCGATCTATACATCCACGTGGGTGCGACTGCTCTGAGGTTAAGAACCACATTATACTATTACAGCAAAGACGGAACTGCAAAGTATATTAAGTATTGATGTCTTTTAATAATGAAATCTAAACGTATTTGGATTTGTACCCATGGTGTTTTGTCCTCTATAAAGTCGACTTCTGAGATACATCAATGGCTGCGTTTACTCATGTTAAGAATAAGCTGTTAAGACGATAATTTTATTGCTGAATTGGCTGCTGCTAGTGGCATTCAGATACATTTATCATACTTACTGGTGTTCATTTTGGAAATCATGTCTTGGAGAGCAACATCCTGCAGCAACACCTTTTGTAAACAAAGTAACGGGAATCTGAATTCCACCGCCTCGTGGACACATTGTATTTTTGTCCCAGTGCTCAGCATCAACATATTAACCGATTACTAGCTAAATTTGGTCAAGAAAAGCTTAATATTTACTTATTGAATGTCTGTCCATTTGCAGGCCAAGAGAAGATTATTTTTGACAATTCACTGCTTGAATGACTCGCTTACTGAGGCTGTCATTACAGCGGTAAAATTTCAAAAATGGGCATTCCTCAAGACCACTGGATAGTTCGCTTTTTGGCCGGCTTCGTCGTGAAAGAGCTAAAGTATTGATCTTATTATATAATGTCTATGATAAGATCAGGATGTTTTGTTTGTAATGTATTTCATTTGAAGAAATGTTCCGCATCAGAAGGGCATCGTCTCTCCCCGACTCTGCGTACGGACAGGATATTTGTTGTTTCTATTAAATACTGTTGTTGTTGTTGTTGTTGCTGCTGCTGTGGCCGCTGCTGTTGCTGCGACTGCCACCTCTGCCGTTGCCGTTGTTGTTGTTGTTGTTGTTGTTGCTGCTGCTGCTGCTGCTGCTGCTGCTGCTGCTGCTGCTGCTGCTGCTGCTGCTGCTGCTGCTGCTGCTGCTGCTGCTGCTGCTGCTGCTGCTGCTGCTGCTGCTGCTGCTGCTGCTGCTGCTGCTGCTGCTGCTGCTGCTGCTGCTGCTGCTGCTGCTGCTGCTGCTGCTGCTGCTGCTGGTGATTGTCGTCCTCGTCCTCGTCGTCGGAGGATGCAGCAGTGGCAGGGCCGGCGGTGGTGGTTATGGCTACAGCAGCGGCGGCGGCGGTATTATTATTATTATTATTATTATTATTATTATTATTATTATTATTATTATTGTTTCAGATTCGACCCTTTCCAGGTATTCGAGGTAAGTCTTTTTACTTAGAGAGAATAATAT
>CM067372.1:99292453-99334953 GCA_034401795.1 Chaetoderma sp. LZ-2023a | reverse complement strand
ATGCCCTGGATGAACTCCACATGATCGGACAGAGTGCTCTACCAAATCTGCTTCACCAACTAGCTCGCTACTTCAGAGCGCCATAAATGCGCGTACCCAACCATCCAATAAGGGGGCAGAGCGACCATACCATTTTTGTGCAGCGGATGCAAATACATCCACCATTTTGTAGATATGAACCAGCTAGTATGGTGTCCCTGTGAGCTGATGTTATTACAGATGCATCTGTGAACTATTGTTGTAGAAAGTTGCCATTCAGCGGCGACTGGCATCACAAATAACATAATACCTCCATCACCCCCAACCACACACTGCCACCACATTACGATAGCAAAATGAATACCTCTGTATCGGAGAGGGAGATCACCAGCTGATGATACATTCACATCCGCGTAAATTGATCTTCAGTTGTCGTTGACGCCTCGGTTAAATAGGTATCACGCGGATGTAAAGCTGGTTGTAACAAATCATTTCAGTTCAGGAAGCGTTGGCTGTTTCGCTCCTTAATACTTAAACAAGGCAAGAATACTGCCCCGCCAATCTCTAGCTAAGCTCCACCCACGCTTTTAGCGTGTTGGGATCGATTTAAATATTTTAAGGTCTGAAATCACAGAATCACAATTTCAAGTTATCTATACAGGTAAGCTGTTGAATATTTTGAAACTAACTTGCCTATGGCAGCAACAGCGCCCAGTCAATTTATGTTCAAAGATATTCAACAACAATGGTTATTAAATATTGAAGACATACAATTCGTACAACTGATGAACTATTAACGGTTCATGGCGGACCTAGTTACGTCATCAACTACGTATTTTGATTGTGACCTCAATCTACATATGCCATAATTCATTATGACGTCATATATACTTGAGTGGCGTATTGCATTCATCCATTATGATGACGGTAACAATAACAAGTAAGCAAGTTAATAACTGCTTAAATCGCTATCGGGGCCCGGACGGAATTGTACCGGATCCCACGATGTTTCACACACAATACTCGCTTGAGTTATGAGTCTGTATAAGTGTGGGACGTCAGTGACTTACACAAAAATGTTGTTGCATCTTATATATAAAGAGGTTTCATAGGTCATAGCTAGGTTTTATCTCCAGGACTAGACACCCTGATATTACAAAACTTAATAATTCATATGGCCGTAAAAGATGGCGAATGCTTTAAAGAAGAATCAAATTTTAATGTAAGTAGGTTATCAACTAGAGGTTACTTTTAATTTTTTTCTAAATTCTAATCTGAGAAACCTGGAGTGGGCCACGTCTGGATTTTGAATGTGACGGACGGAGCCGCTAGCCTCTTGCCATGTTGTAAGCCTGTGTATGTAGATTATTGTGATCTTGGTTTTAGCAGTCATTGGCCACCATTTTTTTATATTTCCCAATCCTGTACTTGGTGTTTTCATCGGACTGTTCATTTCTGAAAGCATAATGTTAAATCTTATTTGAATGAAGCTTTCCTAATATGGTAAATTAATTGCCAGGTGTTAAGGGTTTGCGCTGTTTTCTCTCGAAATGATTGACGTCAAGAAGAAATTTGACTATTACCAAGTAGTGGTTCAGGGTTACCAAACCTTCCTACGCACACAGGCACGCACAAACGCACTCATAATGACACTAAGGTGTATCAAATTAACACGAAACTGTTATCTGCCCCCCCCCCCCCCACAACAGAACTAAGTGTTGTAAAGGTCCATGTCAATGAACCTTTCCAAGTTTATACATCTATCACATGACATCATAATCAACTTCGTGACATGTAGGATGATGTCATAATCATGACGTCATGAATGATTCGAAATAGTCAGTCTTTAGCGCTTAATAGTCCGACACGTTGTACGAATTGTATGTCTTTACACACAGTATACAAGAATATTTTGAAACTAATTTGACTGGACGCTGTTACAGCAACAGCGCCCAGTCTAATTAATTTCATAATATTTAACCTGTATAGTTTTCCGGAAATTGATAGATCGAGCGATCACAACACGAGCGATGTGTGGGTGGAGTTTAGCTAGTGATGGGCGCGGTAAAGCTAAAACTGGAAACGGCCATTCGATACAATGGATATAATAATCTAAAATAATATGATTCACTACCTACATTAACACATATTAGAATACGTTATTTATGAAAACGCGTCCAGTAGCCCGAATAAGATTACATACTCTGAGTCTCTGACAAATCTTAGCTATAATTGAAATATCTATTATCTGATGGCCTGTAAGAGAGATACCATACAAGGGGTGGTCTGGAAATACTGGGATGGGGTTCATTGGTTAATGAATATACCCGATCTGTCCCTCAAGTATATGACGTCATAATTATTTACGTCAGATGTACGCTGACGTCACAATCAAAATATGCAATGAATGGCATGTCTAGCTCCGCCATGAACATGTACATGTCCATCAAATGTACGAATTGTATGTCTTTACTATTTAATAAACAGTCTATTTAATATTTTGAAATTATTGTTATTATTAATTATTATGGCAGCACCCAGTCAAATTAGTTTTAAAAAATACAACAGCTTTCCTGTATTGGTATCCTGATATTTGGATTCTGGTAATTCAGCGTTCGATCAATCCCGCTACAGGCAAAACATGGGCGGATCATAGCTGGAAATGGGCCAGTCCATGAAATTACGGGAACACACTTCTCAACAGATCGGGAACGAGTAACCAAATGTCTAATATCTGTTGAGAGATGTGTTCTGGTAATTTCACATCACTGTACGAGCGTATAACATACTGATATGTGTAGCGTCCATCTTTTAATAAACAATAATTTCAGGTTGACCATCGATCACCATTAACGCTGCATGTCCGCGTGGTGCGAGGGTATTACATCACCAAAGGATGGGTCGGAGATATACGTAAGTTTATAAATAAGTTATGGCATGTGAAATTGTCGTTATTTGTATATCAATTTATGTAAAACTGCACACAGTGAAACAAAGTGTTTCTGCCTGGTATATCTATCTTTCCATCCTTCCAGCTCTCCTCACATTTCTCTACCACTCCATCTGGCTGGCGTCATCCATCCATCCATCCACCCATCCATCTACTGGGTATCTACCTACCTATCCACTGATCGGTTGGTCGGTCGGTCAGTTGGTAAGTCAGTGGATGGGTCGGTCGGTTGGTGGATCTGTCCCTCGGTGCGTCCGCCCGTCCGTCTCTCCGTGTCTGTCACCTCTCCTTATCGGCATCCATCTCACTAGCGTACTACAGACGAACACCCCTCTCTCTCTCTCTCTCTCTCTCTCTCTCTCTCTTCTCTCTCTCTCTCTCTCTCTCTCTCTCTCTCTCTCTCTCTCTCTCTCTCTCACACATTTTAGCTAATCATCTTGCATACTGTCTAAGCATTGTATACCTTTCATTTACTACTAGTGGACACCCCAGATCCATACGTCACTCTTTCGGTCAGCACGTCCCCTAGCGATGAACATCGGACGAAGACCATTGATAACAGCACCCACCCAGAATGGAACGAAACGTTTGACTTCGTTATTGATTCGCTCGCAGTAGATTCAGAGCTGGGTAACTATTACGATGCCCTTGGTTTAGAGTAACGCCCATAATCATATGCCCACTAACACGTCAGGTAATCAGTAGTTCTAAGAGTTATTTTTTGTTGACACACGCACGCAACTAGAATAGATAGGTCTCTGCCTGTATGTCTGTCTATATGTTTATCTTCAACATTTTGCCATTCTGACAAAGCCTCTATGTCACAAAAAATGTCACGTCGCCCTCGTTTATTTGCTACCTTACAGTTTGTTCGCAATACGTTTCCATTCATAGAATATTATGAGATAGCAAGTCACATAAATTGCTACCAATTTCTAATAACATATATTGATAGTGGGGGGGGGGGGGGGACGTAGGAAATACACTGATTTCTCTGCGAAACGGAGATAAATTCCACCGTCAGAACATATTATTGAGTGTATTTGCATGGGGTGATCGGATTATCATTAGACATCATTGACAATAAAGGAATCCATTTCTAGCTAGGCTCCACCACGCTTTGTCTGTGTTCGGATCGATCGACCCGTGAGTTCTCAGAATCCCAACATCAAGGTAACTATATAGGTAACATGTTGAATATTTTGGAACTATATTGACTTCGTGCTGTTGCTGAATATATACTCAGCAGGTTGTTTATTAAATAGTAAGGACATACAATTCGTACAATTAACGGACTATTAAATGTGCATGATGGAGCTAGATATGCCATTCATTTTTTTTTTTTTTTGATTGAGGCGTCGTCCCACATGTCGCGTAATTGATTATGGCGTCATATACTTACAATGACAGACCATTGTAGACATACTGGAAGAACTGTGATACGCGTGTTCTAATAGTAATAACGTTGTTTATATGGCAACTAGAATCGCAAAGTCGATCTATTCAACCGTACCAACCTCGTTTAGTAGGCCTAAATAAATATCCTAGACATAAAGAAATTAGGTGTTCAACATTTTTGCTGCAATATAACGGTCCTGGTGTATTGTTACAGCATAATAATTTGTATTCACAGATTTGAGCCCCGTGGCACATTTTTGCTATTATGTCTTGTTCTTCCGGAACCCTGTATGAGCGAAACTGGTTCTCAATATAGGGATACATTATATTTATGAAACAATCCGATTGAAAAGAAATCAGAACATCTTAAATATGTCTAGACAGTTCGTCTGGGCTCAGACAAAATACAAGCGCCCCAACCCTCGATGCTCGAAAACATCAAATTACACGTCGGGATGTGGGTGGGGTGTGTGGGGTGGGGTGGTGGTAGGGGAGACAGAAACGGCACAAACTACATCACGACATCAAACAAATAACATGTTTTGTTTATGCCAGAGTAGCGATGAATCGCAAGCGACCGCTACGTAGGAAATACACTGATTTCTCTGCGAAACGGAGATAAATTCAACCGTCAGATTTGTGCTGGAATTTGTATTTTGGGTAATTTATAATTTGCATCTTCTTTGGTATTGAGTGGTCGGTCATATGTGGGTGTATGTGTAAGAATATATGTGTTAAAATGGGACTATTGGCCCACGAGAATCCGTTTATGGACATGCATGGTTCCATATTTAAAATGCCTCGCTCTGTCAGCGATAGCCTCTTTAACTGGTAGAGATCGTTAAAGATGACATAGTTATTTAGTATGCTGTTGGCTTGTCATTCGCAAATCTAACTTACACTCTACATAGATGTCTGTTTCGGGACGATAGATATTTTCAACATCCTATATCGCGATAATTATGTGTCACGGAATTGCATAATGGCGTTATATATAAATATATATTTAAAATGTCTCGCTCTGTCAGCGATAGCCTCTTTAACTGGTAGAGATCGTTAAAGATGACATAGTTATTTAGTATGCTGTTGGCTTGTCATTCGCAAATCTAACTTACACTCTACATAGATGTCTGTTTCGGGACGATAGATATTTTCAACATCCTGTATCACGATAATTATGTGTCACGGAATTGCATAATGGCGTTATATATAAATATATAGTTAAGATGATGATGGCAATATTTACCTACTTACAACATAATTATCCGTCATATGATGTTTTACGTACGCTTCGAAATAGCTGTATATTTTCACATTGATGTGAATAATAAATAGGCAAAATAACGATTAATTTTACGAGAATTAAAAGGTCACGGTAACCAACATAATCCTTGGAACTGACATGTCATTTGTAAGATCTTTATGGAAATTACTTGAGATAATTTTTTGAAAAAGATGACGTCATGTTTGATAAATTTGTCAACCACAGCACTCGCGTGTTGGCTTGTTCATTTATGATCCAGTCTCCTCGTATTAACAACTCTCTAATCTCAACAAAACATTGACTTCGTAGCAATATTCAATCAGTTTTGAATCTGTTTACAAGTTGTTACAGTCTAAATACATCCCAAGTAATATGCGAATTATATTCCCAATGAGGTCTATTAAGAGACATGTCCAGTCCTATAGAAGGAAAGTTCGTTAGGCAGAAAAGTCCCTTAATTTGTGTCGAGTCTCACGCCCAGGACAACCTCCTTCTTTACCCCTTTAAAGGGAATCACCAGACCCTCTATACTACTGTGTATAAAATGAATCTACAGACCGTAACGGTTTCAAAAATATAATTGTAAGATCTGTGCTCAAATTAGAAATATCTATCTTCGTTATTTAAATATGTGGTACATGGGTTAAATTTCTATTCCCGGATGAAGGTGTATGACGTCATAAGTTGAACGTTTTTCTCGCTGTCATCCAACGCTATCGCAATAAAATTGCGAATTGCGTTTTTATAAGGGGATTCTCCTCAGCGGTTTTAGGAATATATAAACTATATTTGCGGAAATGTTTAGGAATATATATTAACAGTCCTTTGTCTGATTTCTCTGATGGTGCCAATTTTGACATGAAGTTTTGATCTTAAGATAAATGAATGACGCGATAGTATAGGCAATTCAATATAATTGCGACTATTGAATCAACGCTCTCACTGGGGCTACGGCAGATAATGTTATTAAAGTTTCATCTTTTAATATGAGAGTTTAAATAGTTTGTACATACATTCAGTCCATCTTCAGATACTTATGTTTTCATACTAGCCTCAAAACTTCCTGAGATTTTGTAATGTTAATGTAATTGGCAGGTATCTTCATAGAAAATGGCCATCTTAAGGTTCGGCAATTAATGTGTGAAAATAACAAATACATTCCATAAATTTGCGATAGTGTGATACACGTCTTAATCTCTTCAATCTGTACATATATAAATGATGTCGATAGCATTATCACCGATAGAGATATCACCATCCAAATGCATGCACTCCTGTCTTCAGAGTGCCGTTATTATGGTTCTTGTCGGATGGGATTCAACCTATGACGTCATAGGTTTAATTAACTCGCAGAAAATTATAGCAACATAGCGTTTTTTAACACCATTTTACTCGGATTTATATACAAATGTCGGGGGGAAGCTTTATACAGTAGCTTAAATGTGGGCTCTACAATAGAACTGCGTGTTTTATGCAAACGATGGTAACCCTTCTTGTGTTCCCCGTTAACACTTATATCAGCAAAAAACGGCTTATGCAGTGGTCTTGGGAAATGTCCATTTGCAGACCAAGAGAAGATTATATTTGAAAATTTACCACTGTAATGACTGGCTCGATAACCGAGCCAGTCATTCCAGTGGTAAATTTTCAAAAATAGTCTTCTCTTGGTCTACAAATTGGAATAAATTTGAAGGTCAAAGGGTTAATGGCGAGGTTGGAAGAGAAGAACCCTGCAGTAACCATGAACTACGTGATTAAAACCTTCCGGCCTCCTATCACACGTCGCTGGTCCGGAAGTCCACCCAGTCATATGCTACCTTTAGACACCTCTAATCAGAGATACTAAGTAAACCCTAATAATAATGTAACTATATCAGAGTTTTATCTAACGCTATGATATGCCAAAAAAGAGTAGGTAAAAGAACACACAAAATCTTTTAATTCCATGCAGGTTGATACACTTTTGGGTCGCGTAACCGTTATATTCGCTTGATGGTAAGCGGTCCCACATAAACTCAGACAATACTCTACATCTATCCTCTCATCCATTCCTTATTCTCAACAACTCTACATCTTTCCGATATTTCTACATAATTTGGGGGGTACAAATTACTACAACTATGACAGTACACATAAACTATTTCATACAAATAAATAATCAACATAGGCCTACGCTAAGGGAATTCGTGATTTCCAAGAGAGGTAAGCCTACCTCTCGAAAATACAACTAAACGGCCAAATATCCACATTTTCCTGTTGCTTTTCATCAATGGTGTGCTCATCTTTATTAATTGTCCAGTCTTTTATTCTTTTAATTCTACGGTCTTTTCTTTGCCTAATTCTCTGGCCATGTTAAAAATTCTCGATTTACCTTGATCAGGGGAAATACCGTAACGTAAGTTATTCTAACATAACTTTGTCCCAGCCATTCTCCATTATCTCTTAAAATGTTCGCCATCTCCGCTGTAACACGTCTAACAAGTCTAACAATTCATAGTTTCGCACACCCGGGCATCTTGAGATTGGCCGCCATTAAAGTGGGGGCAAATTTACTACATGCTAAAAAGGAAATTACCCCCCTCCAATGGACCTTTCCAGTTTTAGCTATACCCCGCCCATCTGTGTCTAAGCTCCACCCACACCTCGCTTCTTGACTATCAATTTCCAGCAAACTATACAGCGAGACATGTTGAATATTTTGAAACTAATTTGGCTGGGTGCTGTTGCTGCCTATGGCAGCAACAGCGTCCAGTCAAATTAGTTTCAAAATTTTCAACAGCACGTTTATTGAATAGTAAAGACATACAATTCGTACAACGTGTCGGACTATTAAAAGCGCTAAAGAAGGACTATTTGGAATGATTCATGAGGCCATGATTATGACGTCAGCATACACGTCACTTAGTTAATTATGACGTTATATGACGTCAGATTAGCCATGGATAAACTTGGAAAAGTCCACTCGACTCCGTCGTCATATTAAATGTCGTTTGCGGTCACAATGTGGTTGTTATGTAACTCTTAAGCTGGTATGTAACTCTATGCCTGCTGAATTTCTGCAAACTACATTTTCCATGGGGTTTACCCAACAACTTGCAGTCAAATTGTTTTCAAATTATCCAGCAGCTCCAGTGTTATTGCTCATTGAAATTATTGTCTGGTGGCTTGCAGCAGTCAGACAGTTTAGACAACGTGGCTAAAGACCACCTGCCTTTAATGGTCACCATAGGCTGGTCCCATGAGCTAGGTGGTCGGTCAAGCAGGTTCGCTGTCAATCACACAGGATACGCTGTACTTTTATATATGCCTAGGGCCTATGATTTGCAAACGCTCATCATGCCCTTTCGCTTTCATTCTAAATAGCAGATTAAGATTTATATATTTGAATATGTCATGCAGCCTGAAGCAGTGTCTCATAAAAAAAATTAGTTGATCAGATGCCTATTCCGCACGGTAACTCGTCGAATCGCTATCTTTTCATGGTCTATAATGTACAGGTTGTTAAATCAAAGGCAATACTGGCTTGTTATTAACGTTGTGTCGAGAAAAACGTTCTCCAGTGTGCAATTTATCACGTGGGCGTCGCCGACTTGTTCTGGAAAATAGTAATACGGCACTCGCTACGACCTCAAAATGATCTAAACCCGGCAACGTGGTTTATGATCATAATGTAACATTTAAGATATGGACAATAGCTGAGGTTGCTCTTTCTACCTTTATTTGCATAAATTCAAGGTGGCCACCGCAACATCTCAGGTTATAGGCAACACATTTTCGATATGTTAGTATCTAAATGTATATTTTCGAGGATAAACTATCTTATAGAGCAGTGATCTTGGGGATGCCAGGTCAAGGTCAGCCATTACAGCGGAGGTCGTGGTCATTTTCTACTAACTTTAGTCAACATTTACAATTCGGCGATATCTGTGGATGTAGATACGATATCTTCACAACCTTAGTGTCTAAATACATGTTTAAATATGATGATGTGCTGTCCAATAAACCAGTGACCTTACCTATGTGGGGTCAGGGTCAACTTTACTAGCAAATGGCAATGCCATTTCTAACGGTTTTGGTAAGTTTTGCGCTGTCTGCATTTATCAAACATTCTAGATTAGATATCATGATGATCGTAGGGTCAACAATGGCTCAATCTGATATGCAGGGTTTATGTTATTTTAGGTCTTAACCATAGAGTTAGAATAGCCGTAGAGTGCTTATGCGCTTACCTTCAATATGGGACCAGTTTTCCCAAACGCTGCTGACGTGAGCTCAGTAAAGTACGCATGTTCGGGGCTCAACAGCATATATAACATCTAAAAGGGACTCAATTATCTTTTGGTGATTGGAAGAGAACTTGAACAGACACAAATTTATATATTTTTATCAGAAATAAAATGTTATTAGCTATATTAATCTGACTACGTAATAGACTTAGTAACAAAACCATATTATTTTGGAAACTAGAGATCGGGCGAGCAAATTCTTGGCTCTGAAATTCCGCGTTCGAAAGGGTCATATACACTCTACAGCCATTCTAACTCTATGATCTTAGCTAACCAAAGTTAGGCTTCAAGACAACCAAAGTTAGTATGATTCGGACCTATCTTTAATATGTAAAGTTTCTATAACTACAAATTTGATGATCTTTCATGCAATCTCAGCTCACGAGTCGTTTCAGTGCGCTAGAGATGCCTGGATTATATCTCCACTGCCTGTCAATGTGTGGAGGCCACAAGCCTGGTAGATGCATACTAGAGGAAAGAGGACTAATGCCTTGCCTCAGGGGTAGCCCCTTGGCTAGTATCTCGAAGAACATGATGGATAAGTGCATCACTACTTAGGCAGGTGGTAGCAAACACGACCCTGAAGAGTACATGCACATATATACAGTATTGCCAAATAGGTTGATCTTGTCTCTGAGATTGTACTTCCATATGTGTCAGAAGGGGGTGGGTTACCTGGTATGGACAATCAATTTACTCCAAATATTCATTAAACTAGAAATTCCCACCTTGTCTCAGAATCTGGATGCGGATCCAGATCAACGTCTGAATTCGGATCAAGGTCCATGATCTGAAAACATCTGAAAAATTGTATACAATTTGGAAAGCGGTAAGGGTCTACAGTCACGATTGCTCTTGGTATACAACACCGTTTGTCTTTAGAGGATTGACATAACCACTGACACCAATGATGGTCGATATTGTCAACAGCTACATCATCGGGCAACTCTCCAATCTGTTTTATGGTCTTGATATTTTCAATCAGATTTGTCAAAGCCCATATAATGGTTTATGATTATGATTATGACCTTTGACCCTGTGACCTCAATGTCACCATGATGCTTCCTAATATTATATGTAACCAAGCATCCAAGTTAGTTCCAATATGATTAACCCATCCTGAAATATAAATGTAAACGATTTGCTAAGCGTAAAGGCTTAACGTTGGAAAAGCAGAGGTAAAATATTACGGTCAAAATGATTTTGAACTTTGACCTAGTAACCTTACTATCATCGTGCTGACTTCTTATTTTATAGGCAACCATGTTTCCAGGTTTGGTTCAAATAGGATTATGTAATCCTAAGATATAGGCAAAGATGATTTGCTAAACCCAGAAACTTTGAGGTTGTCTCTGTCGTCGCTGTCGCCATCGTCGGAAAGATGATAGCTATGTTTCGCTTTCTGCTTCGCAGGCGAGAGAAAAATGACATAAACCCTCCAAATCATAGTACAAACACCCCCATTGAACATACACTTGTCGACCCTACGATTAACATGATACCAAATCTAGAACCCTTTCTAAAGCCCAACATCGCTAAATATACCAAAATGTTAAAATGTACATTCAGGTTTGCTGTGGGGTTTGAACTTAACCATCACCACTACAAACTAGCGGTGTTATTGAATATACCATCATCATAAACATACATTTAGACACTAAAATTGTGAAGATAGCTTTTCTACACCCAGAGATATCAATGAAATGGTATATCTTACCTAAATGGGCTGAATGGTAAATGACCTTGACCTCGCAGCACCAAAGTCATTATTTTATCAGATAGATTATCATCGAAAACATACATTTAGAGAATAACAGCTTGAAAATATCTTGATTAACAACTGAGGTATGGTCAGATATGTCGAAGGGTACCCGAAGGTGACGACCATCTTGGAGTTATGCAAATGATGGTGAAAAAGGGCAGCATCAACCTATGTCTGTATCTTAAATGTTATATAGCATCGTAAACTACGTTCATGACAATGGGGGATATTTGTAATACAATTTGCAGGTTTTTGTTTCTTAGCAAGCCCACTATAAGCCAAAAATAAATATCAACTTGTCACGTTTGACAACGACGAGGACAGTGATAACATAGAGAGGAGATGCGTATTAGTTGAACAAAATTAATGCGCGCACGCACGCACGCACGCACGCACGCACGCACGCACGCACACACACACACATACATACACACTTATCAATATCATAAAGACCCTGATAATCTGCGCGTGTGCCTGCCTTCCTGCCCGTCTGCCTGCATGCCTGCCCGTCTGTCTGTGCTTAGATTGTTTAGCTTAATAATAGAATCCTGTTGATGCTGATATTAAACGGCAATGGATCTAAATGTAATCTGAGTAGAGAAATTGGTTTCTTTGTTACGAATAACTCAAAGCGTTGCTTATCAGCATGTGGGATTACACAAGAACAGTATTTGTTTTTTCCGCGAACAAGAATTAAGACAAACCTTTGATTGACCTTTCATATTTTACTCGGTGTACCATTTGGCGTAATATGCATACTCTTGTTTCATTTTCAAAACAAATTGTACTATTCAAAGTTATCGTAACTCATTATAAACAACACCCGCGTTGCAACGCCACCTGTTGGCGTGATCACGTAACAGACAGTGACGGTGTCAGTTTCAACCAAATATAAGCACCCCTATTTTCACTACCATACAACAATATTACCGCAGTCTACAAGATTTCGTATATAAATGTGTTTCATCAGGTCGGATGAAGCACATTTATGTGCGACGGCTTGTCAAAATAAATAAAGTTAGTCTACAAAAGGTACCACCTCTAATCCTTTATATCATTGATTAATATTAACCTAAGCCGCGTTAATGTATTGCAGTGGTGAAACTGATGGACGCTAATTACACAAAAGACGATTGGCTTGGTACCAGAGAGATTCCCATTCCCAAATTACCATTGGAATCTGTTTGGAAGAAGCGAGTCGGGTTTCTACAGGTGAGGCGAATCCTTAGTGAGAAGATACTGAGAAGAGATACAGAATATAATACAAATGCAAATTATTAACTATGCAAAAAAATGCTATACGTTTATAGTCAACCATGTTCAAACTTTCTTGGCAAAAGTAACCATAGATATATTACTAATATTATTAGATTACCCACTAACGGGCAGGTTAATAAGCGAAACTAACACGACATACAGTCATAAGTGTTATCGGTTTTCATTCATTCATCAAATTTTTCAGCCATCCACTTTTCATACATGTACACATAGACCCTTCCATCCATCTATCGATCTATCCATCCATATATTCCTTCATTTATATATTCATGCATTCATTCACCCACCCATTTATTCAATCATGTATTTCTTCAAAGCTAAATGAAATGCTTATTTACATGGAGAGGCGTATTTGTAAACAGGTTTACTTTGTTGGCAGGTTGACCAAACTGAGCCAATCACTGATAGTGAAAGGGTGAATATGATTTCACATATAATTTGCATGTTCTGGTTTTGGCTATTTTCGTGATGTACGTGTTTTGGTGGAGCATTTCCTTTCATTTCGTATATGGTGTTGTCAATCTTGTTAGGTTTTCCTATTTATTGAAACGTTTCTGTTCACCCCTTGGAAACCATTCGCTCGAAGTTGACGTATCTACCAATGAATGAATCCGGTCTGGCACCCAAGTGTATGACGTCAAAATCAATTGCGTCACACGTAGGCTGGCGTCGCAATTATAATTGACAGCGAATTCTCCCTCATGAAGCTCTAATAGTCCGTCCAAGCGTACGAATTGTACATGTCTGATGCATTTACTATTTAATAAACATTTTGTTGAATATTTTGAAACTAATTTGAGCGGGGCATAGCTAGAAACGTATCCTTCGCTACCATATTCCATATTCGGGATCACAATCAGTCATATACCCATAGCATATCGTGCATTGTGAGCATGTGCATGCATTACGCGCCACTATTCACCTTTCCAGAGTACCCACCCATCATATGACGTCATAATGAACTGCGCGATGTGTAGAATGACATCATAATGAATGAGGTCATGAATGATGTCGATAAGTACGTCACGAACGCATATTTGAAGACGGTCTATGCGTTGTTGTACAAATTGTTTGCTTTTACTATTTAATAAATATTCTGTTGACTATTTTGAAACTAATTTGACTGGGTGCTGTTGCTGCTATAGGCAGCAACAGCACCCAGTCAAATTAGTTACAAAATTTTCAACAGCTTCCCTGTATAGTTTTCAGGAAATTGATAGTTAGGGCATTTGGGTATCGATCAATCCCAACACGGCGAGGTGTGGGTGGAGCTTAGCTAGTACAGGGCAGGGCATAGCTAAAAATGGAAAGGTCCATTGTGCCACAGAAGGATACATTTCCAGAGACTGACTACCCATCTGAAATCATTAGCCATGCATTAAATTAGCCTATTTGGGGATTTTATTAGCTAAATATTAACTCTCTTAGCCAGTAAATTAACATATTTTGATATTTTATTAGCCAAATGTTAAAGCGATAGGCCTACTAATCTCGTTTCAAATGTTGATAGATTATAGTGCAAGTCATACGCTTATGCCTACACTGTCGGGACTTTGCTACTTTAATGGCATTCCTTTAACTGTGGCGTCCTCTAACATGTGACGTAGAGTGATAGCTCGGATCCCTCGATCGCTTTACCCTGTAATATGAATCACGGTGTTGTGAAGTTGTTGTATCTGCATGTTTGTTAACTCAACAAGGTATCCAACCCTGGTAACGTAGGTTACTGGACCGATACTGGGCCAATACCGACCCAGTAACTTGCATTATCAGGGAAGAGTAGACGCGGTGTACGATCTGTTGTAGTCCTGGTCTGATGGTTCGAGCATGGAGCTAGGTTTAGTGTTAGGGTTGGTCTACCTGTATTGTCTGTTCTGTATCCTCTGTGCATTTATCTACTTCCCACCGGGTAATATCCTAGACACATGCCTTGCGTTCCATGGAGAAAACGCTCCAGCGCGCTCTGCACGTGCAAAATCGGCTTTTCTCGTTTTGTATATTATATGATATAATTAATGCGAAAACAGTAGATTGTCAATAGTTTGCGAATTAGCAAAACGTTTTGGATTGTTGTCTCTATGGAACGCAAGGCAGGTATCTTTAGAATCAGAAATGTATGCTGCTTCTGAAATCTTGATGCCAATTCACATTTCCAGAGTATCCTTCTATCAATCTGATGTCATATGACGTCATAATCAGCTAAGCGGCGTGTAGGATGACGTTTTAATCATTACGTCATAAATGATTCTATTTGGCGCGTCTTTAACTCTTAATAGTCCGACACGTTGTACGGGTTGTACGTCGCCACTACTATATAAACATGCTGTTGAATATTTTGAAACTAATTTGACTGGACGTCAGCAACAGCTCTCAGTCAAATTAGTTCCAAAATATTCAATAGCTTACCTGTATACTTTTCTGGAAATTGATTGTTAGAGAGTTCAGAGATCGATCGATCCCAACACGAGCGAGGTGTGGGTGGAGCTTAGCTAGATATGGGTGGGGCATAGCTAAAAATGGAAAGGTCCATTTTTATTTATGATTTAAAGCTTAATGTTTCAACGTATTTACAATATGACTTTAATTGTGTATATATGTGCATGACTAATAAATAGTAAAATCGGTATTTTATTTCTAAAGTATATCAAAATGACCAGCAGAACGTTTTGGATACATTTCTGTAATTCGCAAATGATATAGATTACATGTAGTTATAATTGCTTTCTGTTTATTCTAACCATATTCCTTGTTCTTGTTTGTCCAACTGATACCATGACATGACCATGGCGTAGTAACTGCAATGGGAAGTGTAACACGTGTCTGCCTAAGTTGCATCAGGTGCTAGATACATGAATGAAAATTGGAGTCAAACTCTTTCACATGCCAAATTTCTTCCATCGGTTCAGGCAAGAGCATTGAATGGGGATTCAGATTATCTATCAATCAGAAGTAATTGCAATGAGAGAATTAGAACATAGAAAGCAGGGAGTAACATGGCATGGCAGGTGCTTTCAAGATATGACAGAATTAAAGAAGCAAAGAATCGCTATAAGTAGATCGTTACTGTTTCGGTCAGTGTACCACTTTCTTGCGCAGCTACACCACTGATAGTTTGCCATTGTGGTGAATAGTAACAGAACCATTCACAAGATCGTCCAGTAATCCATAGGACAATAATTCCTGTCCAATTTCTTTTTTGCTCGAGTCGTTGGTGTAAATATAATCGATACTAGTATTATGTGGAATATGCAAAAACAGAGCTACTCAATAACGAGATCAAACAAAAGGACTAATAGTAAAAATAGTGAATGTCTTAACATGCTGGGTGGACTTCTTAAAATGATAACATTATTCCAATGTATGGGGATGCTAAAACCTACATACAGATAGGCTTACAGAGGATGTATAGGGTAATACAAAACAATAAACTAACAGAGAAATGCATACCAATACCCAGTATATAGAATTCGCTCGTCGCTATTCCAGGGAATGTAAAGGAATGTCGCCGAAACGAACAAAAGATAACACTATTCGAAAAAACAAATACAATGCATCATTAGAACAAGACATGACAACAACTTTGAATATGCACGAACTATTTGGAGGGGCATCCTTAAAGCAATGCAGAAAGCAGGGTTGGGAACAATTCCGATTTGAATTGAAGTGTCAATTCCAATTTAATTCAGGATTTGGAATTGGAATTGAAAAATCTTAGGACTTTGGAAATGGAATTGATGAATCTTAAGACACCTGAATTGGATTTGGAATTGGAATTGACAGTTTGAATTGACCGGAATTGATAAATTCCACTTCAATTCCAGTCATATTTGTCATAGACTTACTGTTGGCTACGTTAATGTACATGTAATATCTGACTTTATCTATATAATACGCTGATCTTTAAAGGCCTTCAACCCAGAGATACAGATACTTCATTGATGAGAGATTAACCCGTAAGATTTTACACCCAAAAACGACTTCTGCAGTGGTCTTGAGAAATGTCTGTTTACAGACCAAGAGAAAACTATTTGTCTTTAATTTATCACTGGAATGATTAGCTTGATAACGGAGCCAGTCATACCAGTGGTAAATTTTCAAAAACAGTTATCTTTTGGTCTGCAAATGGTGTTGAGAAATGTCCATTTGTAGGCTAAGGGAAGACTATTTTTTGAAAATTTACCACAGGAATGACTGGCTCGCTAACAGTCATTCCAGTGGTAAATTTTCAAAAACAATTTCTTGGCCTGTGAATGTATAAAGTAAAGATCTGATAAACTTTATGTTTACCTTTCTATGAAACCATGACATCTTTGAGATCACTTTAGTTTAAATGATTTCAAATATATTTCTTCCCAAAATAACCAAATTATGTTCAAAGTATGCATCAGGATGGTAGCAATAGTAAAGTAATAACTATCATCTGCGTGGAATGAATGGGTCAAGATAGAACTAGATTACAAGATAATTGCCCTGTAATTATACCCACAGATCTGACAAAGTGAGGGTTGAGCACCACTCTATGAAAACTATTTCAGCTTTTAAAGCACAGATGCCGAACCAGACGTGTTATTCAAACATGCATGGTGAACTCAGTCTATACTGTGCTATACATTTTCTCCCAAGAATAACTCTTCATACTGAATTCCTATACATGCTGGTTGAAATCAGATTGCTTTAGATCCAGATGAACTTTAAATAAAATCCACTTCACATTCATAAAATTAGTAACTGAAAGGTAGTGTTGCCTAAGGCACCAACCACCTTTTGTTACACAAATTATCTACTTCTTGTATTTGCAATTCAGAATGAATAGTTTTATTCTAACTCTTAAAAATAATTTGACTGAAAGATATAAATGTCTAAGGCAATAACAATTTTTATCCTAATTGTTTTATCCCTTCAATGGACGACCAAAACCGTCCCCTGCAGTCGTCTTGATAAGTGTCCATTTGCGGGCTAAGAAGACTATTTTTTGAAAAGTTACCACTGAAATGACTGGCTTGATGAGTGAGCCAGTCATTGCAGTGGTAAATTTTTAAAAAGGTTCGCTTAACCTGCAAATGGACATATATTAATGACAAATTCCACATTTTCTTGTCCATGTTGTTTCTAGCCCTTTATGGAGTGCAATTATAAATTCAGATAGCTTCGGATAACAACATTATTGATCATTGTAAATATTTGTATAGAATTAGAAGTGGATTTGGAATTAATGAAATGGAATTGGAAGTGGACTTAGAATTGAACTTGTCTGGGTGGAATTGTAATTGGAATTGATACGATGAATTGATGTTGAAACGGAATTGGAATTGGAATTGATAAAATTAATTGAGGCAGAATTGGAATTGGAATTGATAAAATGGAATTGCCCCCATCCCTGGTAGAAAGTTGGCTAATCTATGGATCACCACTAAATGATGATACTCATGATATGTAAGTGTCTTTAAAAGTGGCAACTCTGGTCACACCAGCACTGGCTTCAATCACACCCGCAGCTGTGGTTGCGCATGCTAGACTGTTGTAGACTGTTTTAAATCGCCTGCATGTTCTGCTGTACTTTTCTGTCTCATGAACAAGATTCTGTCTGATGGTGTGAATCTGCTGGAGTCGCCAGCCGTGTACTGTACCACCCTCCTCAGCTGCCAGGGCGGGATATAGTTCAGGCTGCTTTCGCCACTCCGATTTAGCCATGGTATACCTAGTTCTTAAACTCTTGCCATCACCTGTAGGATCTGACTATGAGTCATTGTGGGATTCATCTTGGAGAACCTGGCGAACCGAACAAGCTTGTTGGTGTGGAGCCATATCTCCCTCAAACACCCCTCATCCAGCATAATGTCAGGGGCCAGTTGCTTTCGCAGCCATGACATCTGGAGCTTCACCTTGTCACTCGGATAGTACACCCGCCGTTGGTTGGAATTTCTTGGATTTATGCTTCACCTCTTCCCACTGCAAGACTTCTACAGACTTATCACACTCGTCATCCAAGAAATCATACACGTTTGTCCCTACGATGTCCTCCTCCTGCCGGATGAGGCTCTCCCATTCTTGAACAGAGTTGTAGTCCCTTCGTCTCCTTGCCTCTCTGGCGTTCTATTCTTACCAGCTCACCTGCTACAGTCGCTCACCTTCTTGTCGACAACGCATTTCCTGTAGCGCTATATCTACCATCCCGGAGAAGGTGTGTGGCTGCTCCTCTATCTCCTTTTTCAACATCTGTGAATGCTTGATAGGTCTGATATGATGTCATCATGGGGATAGGTCAGTAAGTAGCAGCAGCAAAAACTCTAATTGGGCATCCGACAGACCATCCATGCTGGCATATAAACTAATGGTGGAGCTGTCAAACAGGTGATTTACATGGGTGAACATGTTGGGCTGATCGCTTTCCACAGTTTGCTGGTGGTTCCTGGCAGATATTTTATCATGCCTAATCCTACTTCAGTCAGTGAGCTGTGGTAAGTACTTGCCGGTGGTGGGTATAACACATCGGCGTGTATGTATGTGCTGGAATGCTGAGCTACCTTGAAGAGAACCCATTCTATGCGATATTGAACCGCACGTCTACCAACTAGAGATGGTCCGATGACATTCTCCAAATTTTGTAGTAGCAATCAGACAATCGGCATGGCTATACACTCCGTTTAAACCCCCTATATAGATATACAATGGAGCCTATATTTGCTCATTCGACTGGTCTGGCCGATCTCGTGGACGTGTACGACGTTGGTGCTGCCAAGGTTAAGGAAAGCGATGGCAAGTCGTTTATCCTCTGATATGGAACAGAATCCAAGACATTCTCCCTCCATCCCGTCCGGGGAGATGGTGTAGAGCTGCTCACTGACCTAAAGGATGTCTCGAAGGAACGTCTGGTTCGAGAGAGGGATGGGGACAAAATAGTGTTCCGCTATGACTCCCCAAAGAAGAAGTTCATCCTCCACCCCCTGATAGATCAGTCGCTAGACAAGGTTGAGGATGTTAACACCTTGGACGCTGACCTCAGGTTTCATGTCTTAGAGTGAAGCATGACCCACCGATGTCAAATGATGGTGTTGTGTTGACCCTGGCGAAACAGCTGCAGGTAGTCTTCGAAAAGAATGCGGTGTGGTATAGCGCTGAACCTGGTGGTAACTGGCGAACGTGAGTGCCACTATATAGACCTCCAACGGTTATTGACCTGGAGGTCACCCCACTCTCCACCATTATGATGAAGCATGGCACAGTCCGGAAGCTTTATAATCTGGGGACATCTTTGCTAACCTATATAGGACAGGGCACACAACCCTAGTTGTAGTGGGTCATAGAATTGGGGTCGCTGGAGGAAAGCTCCTGCTGCGTCGCCCCTTTGATGGAGCAGAGGAAGCTATCAATATTCAGGACGGTTTATACGGGTTGAGGGTGTGTCGCACTCCTCGAATGAGAAGGGCTCAGTGAAGCTGCTTGAGAGTGTCGGGCAAACAACCCATATTGTGCTAGAGCTGCGACCTCTAGCTGGTGGTAAAGTGAAGCAGCTAAAACCTGTCCCAGATCGGATGAAGATCGGCATCGAGGATGGCACAGGGCTCGATATGACACAGCTATTTCTCGAGGGGTTCACCTTGTTCGGTTTAACCCTCCTTATATAGGATCCTGGTTATACTACTGCTCATACCTGTGGTGGCTGCCTCACAGACAGCCATGATATTAGATGCCAAGTGGGCCCGCTTCTGTGACGTGGCTCAGTACAATCCCTTCCGCGACCATCTGCAGAAAAATATCTACGACTGATTTCACCCACGTGAGGAAATTGAGTCTGTCTGCCACTTCTATGGTGTAGAAAGGTCTGGACGTGGTTGTCTGCAGTCGATACGGCACCAGATCCTCTGTATCACCTGTGAACATTCCAGAGTCTGCCATGGTGCAGATGGTAGGCACTTTAGCGTTCTGCCAAGTGAGCGTTGCCAAGGCAGCTGGAAGGGCCTGTGGGTAATCCCCTTATGCCAATGTGACACCGGTCGTGACTACGTGTGTGTTTGATTCAGTTTGTTTGATACGGAGACATGAGGCTGGGTATGTATTTGTGATTCAACATTATGTCTATCATCATCATCAGCATTATGTCTATCATCATCATCAGCATTGTGTCTATCATCATCATAATCATCAGCATTATATCTATCATCATCACCAGCAGCAGCAGCATTATGTCTATCATCATCATTAGCCATAAAATAAGTGTTTCAGAACCTGCCACCACCAAGTGATGCCCTATTAGAGAAACGCAACTGTAGAGGTAATCAAGCTAACTGAATCTGAAACTCAATCATGGGTTACCCCGAAGAACTATGGCGTTACATGCATGGTGTAGGCTGTGCAGCACGGCAGGTAAAAGTGGCAAGATCATTACATGACCTGGTGACTATGCAAATAAATTGCTTGAGCCCTGGAGAGCTTTTCCTGACCTATTATTCGCAATAGTATTAGACGAAATACTTGCCCGAAAAACCCCACCAGGCGCCGAGTTAGGGGTTAGACGCTATCCACTGACAGCAATGGCAATGATAGAACTAAGACAGTATTTAGATCATCTGCTAACGATCCACAGTATCAATATGGATGATGCTATCGAACCAAAATAAATATGTTGCTAGATTTTTTATTTTAGAGTAATATCATCAATGAGGCAGTCGAAGAGGAGGTCGAGCACCTCATCTGTGAGATTCTTGTGCAGGTGTGTCTCTGCTTTGGGCTTCCTGTATGGGTGCAGGCATGTTTCTGCTTTGGGCTTCCTCTATGGTGCTGGAATGGGTGGCTCGCTGTGATGGGTCGTGGTGGGCCCTACGTTGTAATACACCTCCTCATCTGTGAACTTATTGTGATTGCGCGTGTCCATGGTTCGGAATCTTATGAGTAAACCTATGGGTTTGTAGTGGAGGTTTTGTACTTGTCTGGGGTGAATAAACTTATGATGTTGTAGGTCTAAATGGAAGTTTTGTACTTGCCTGGCATGGTCTGAACAATGGATGTGGGTCCACCGAGTGGGGGGGGGGGGGGCGGGGAGTTGGGGGTCAAACGTTGTAAAACACATCGCAGCTAGCCAGCCCAGGAATTGAGAGGGCTCTGTTCTGATAGCCCACCTCCCTCCTATAGCCGCCGATCGGTGATCCACAGCTACCACCACCCTCTGTTCTAGCAACCCTAAATATTCTACTACTGTCCGACACGTTGTACGAATTGTATGTTTCTACCATTTAATAAACATGCTGTTGAATATTTTGCAACTAATTAATTCCAAAATATTCAACAGTTTACATGTATAGTTTTCTGCGAAATCGATAGTCAGAGAGATCAGAGATTGATCGACCCCAACACGAACGAGGTGTGGGTGGAGCTTGGCTAGAGATGGGCGGGGCATGGTTAAAACTTGAAACAAATCAACTCGTTATTAATGGTCTTCATGCGCACCGGATGGATGCATGTGGCCTATAATCACATGATGTATGTAGAACGTGGCTCAGGGTGTAAGTCAGTGAATGACTCATTCTAGTGGCATCTTCATACCACATGCTCTAGTTAAAGGAAACCCTGTATTCTTTGCTGTGGATAACATTGACTTGTCCGTAAACAACATGATTATAAGAACACATTGCATATGATAGTCATAGTGGTGTCAATACAATATTCAGTTATCTTCCCTACCTGTACATCTGCCCGATCACAGTTTCTGGTTGATCTCCAGACCGACAAAAGAAACAGAAATGAAGCCCTGTAGTACCTCCAAAACGTGCACAGAATCCTAAATAGGCAGGCTTTATTGTAAATCTTTACGACTTGGGTTTCAGAACAATCTTCATGAATGTTTTCATCGTTGACTCACTTGACCGCCAGATATCAGCACCTGTTAATCTCTGACGATCCTCACACTATGGACAATGACAGCTCAACTTGTATTGCAACCAGAAAAAATGAGGAAATATGTACAATTGAACTTGCCAATTATAAACACACCTGGTGTCATGCCACATGGATGTACAGATTCAGTTTCAGTTACATAACAAACGTTTAATACACCACAATTAGTACAGTTGCATCCTTCAGATCTGAGATGTTCAAAAGTGAATCATCATGTAGTTTTGGCAAGGGCAGCTTACCAGTCTTTGATTTCTGATGACAATAAGCTACTGACAGAGAGAGGTTCAGATGCTACCACTCCGGTCCGCTCATAGTAAGACTAGTAAATGAATGGTCTATACGGCTCGCTGGTCTTCGACATGCATAGCAATAAAATAACATAAATACAGAGATTGTTGGACCAAACATGAAGTTTATCATTAATTTGAACATAGGCAATTACACGAGAGCTATAAAGTTGCAGTTGATTAAACCGGAATTGAAAGAAGAAATGGTCTTTCAGTGAATCTGAATTCCATATTGTAAATTGTGCTTTAAGATTCATTGATAGTTTCATTGATGATGCAGGTGTTGAAGCTGAAATTTTGAAATCAGCAACAGTTCAGCAATTACATCAAACATGCTCTTACTTACTGTTCATTTTATTACATTCCAAGTTTTGGTTAACCAATTTCTTGGGGAAATTGAGGTATCCAAAGGAGCATTAGCAAATTCACTCAAACCAAGCAGCACCAACTCTCTACGACTAATGCAGACTATATGATGTCCATAAATCTAAATGTGTCCCAAAATCAGCAATCTGATGTCTTCCAATCCAATTGTGTTCAAAATATTCAACAGTGTGTTTAATTTTTTTTGGAATCATGTTATGTTATTTCTGAGCTGGCCTCTAATACTTAAATCGATTGCAAATCCATATATCTCGATATAACAGTAACTACGTGCAGGTAAGTTGATGAATGTTATGCGTTATAAAAGGAGTTTGATTGCAATTGCGATCTAATTACGTTTACTATTTCTTAAATCATAAACAACATCTTATATGTGGATTCTCGTGTTTAAAGGATTAGTCTAACATGTAGGCATATTCAAATTTGATTCGCATGGATAATATACATTGAAGTAATACCCGCTCTTAACATTTTAACCCTTTAAATTCAAGTGTCTAAATTTCCAGACAACTATACAGGGAATGTGTTGAATATTACGATAACTAATTTGGCTCGAACGTTTTGGGATTCTGTTTTAGGCAGCAATAGCTCCCAGTCAAACTGGTTTCCAATATTATTCGTCAATTCTGGCCTGTATGAGTTCAAGGATGCATAACCGACTATCGCCCCCCACCCCCAGCCCATGGCATTGATTCCTGAGTTTCTTGTAAACAAAATTCGTCTTTTTATCACACAGGTCTATTAAAAATATTATCTTACGAAATTTACTAGAGTAAAATAGAACAAGTGTGAACGCGCTATAGTTGCTACTTAGGTGGCTTTATAAGAAATGTGAAAAATTTGACAGACAGGCCGACCGACCGTTCGACCGACCGACTGACCGACAGACAGCATGACAGACAAACAGACAGACAGGCAGACCTTATACCACTTGCCAGTCACAAATAAAAATTAGATGTCCGATCAAAATTGGAGGGGACCTCCGAACATTAAATAAACGAGAAACTATAAGGGCCTAATAGCATGCGACCTTTCATCGCTAAAACATTTGTATTAGAAATGAAAATCCCCATCAACAAAATATGCAAACTATTAATTTATTTGACTTCAATAAAGAATCGAAAATTGTTTTAACGAATTTCACAAACTATTCCTGAACCTATATTTTAAGGACCATTGACTGCAGGTATTTTTTTAGTTTTCCGGATTCTAGCATCATGACCAACGTTTTTCTCGTGCTAAAATTTTAGTCACAGCGGATCAGTAGATTTTTTCAGATATCCACACATCCAGATTCTGATCTTTTCCGGATCGACTTTGTTCTATACGGATCACGGACGGTCTGGGAATCCTCTTTCACTACGTTAAATATGTGCCAAATCCGATTCAGTAGGCTTTGTGGCGCAGTTCCGGAAACGAAAATAAACTGACAGACAAATACACAGGCAGACAAACCCGGATCCAAAACCCTCTTCCCCTTATGGGGTGAGGGTAAATATATCTACCCCCTAGCTATATATTACATGTGTATTCACCCCATATTCCGTGATTGTATCTACCGTAATAAAAGTGAACATGAACGTGAACCTTTTACGGGCACTACTCCGTGCAGTAGCCACAGCAATAATGGTGTACTTGCAATAGGTAGTGGAAATTGTCCAGTTACGCAGCCATGATAGCAAGCCAGAATCTCAATAATGTTATAATCAATTTATCACTACTGGAATTTAATTTGTTGCAAGGAAAATGCAGAAGACAGATTTTCGTATTAAGTGGCAAAGGCTCTGGAGGCGCCCTATAGAGATTCTATTTCTGACATAGATATAGCAATTGTTCTTGTATTAGTTTTATTTAATATCCTTTCATATCGTTTATGCTACCATTCCATAATGTTCGGGTCGAATCTGCCCTTAAACGGCAATATTCTGCATGTATAAACTTGGTTAGTAACACACCCGGTGTCACAACAGAGGTCACTTGCATGCGTCTATTTGAGTTTCTTTAAATAGTAGGCTGTTGAAACGAAAGCATGTTTGACGTGTATATTGTTCTTACATTTCAGACATCCGAAATTGATTTAGAGATGTGGACTGAAACCAAGTGAGTCTATCTATTCATTATTCATTATCCACCACCATCACCACCCTCATTCATCACCACCATAGCTACTTTCCACACATACATGCACACATATGCCAACATATCCACGCAGCCACACTACCACAATCCCACCATATCGCAACCCACTCCTCCCTACACACATGTGCACACATGGGTAAGATTTATGCATTTAAGAACGGGTTTCAGGAAAGAGAGTGCCTCATTGCAGGAAGATTGGTAGGGCTGACATCCTCCGCCAGAGAGGCAGCTGTTGTGAGGGCACACCAGCTACTGGAGAGGTGACACACACACGCCACCTCTGGACTTGTACGGACGTCATGCACACATGCAAGCATGCACATACGGAGAACGCACGGACGCACACAGGCACGCATACATACACGCACGGACACAAGTACGTACACATTTGCCAATCTGCTCTGACATTCAGTTTATTCCTCTTCAGTGATGACGTTGTCTTGCGGTTCAGTCTAGCTCTCTGTGATGCCGAGAAACAATTCGCAACAAAGCGGAGAGAACACGTCTTCAATGCGATGAATAAGTTCCTTGGAGCAGATGCACCGAGAACTCCATGGTAACTTTGACAAATAGTTTTTCATTGCTGCTATCCAATTGTCATTATACTCATCATTTGTATAACAACTGTATACCTGACACGTTAGAATCACATATTCAACTCCCGATCCATTGATAAGTATGATAAGCCGATTAAAGGTGCACCAGCCTCTATGGGTGTCTGAGTTAGGGAAATTATAATTAAGGGACTGAAAACAGGATATGAGTGAGCCGCGCGTTTAAAAACGTCCATTCAAAGCGATTGGTCAACTTCATGTACTTCTCAACGGCATCGTCTGTTCTTGTTGCGCAGCATATAGTCTTGTGATGATGTGCACGTCAGTTTATATCTAATACTGCCGTATTCCATTCAGATTTCGAAGAGGAACGATTTGACAGCCCGTGACCTTGGAGTCTGTGTGTGCCATAGGGTCAGCATTTACTACCGATTACATTGCATCTATTCCACCGTGATGGGAAGTTAATAGGGGTGGTGTTTCTATCTCTGTTTGTATTCTTTACACTAATTTACTGTCTCTTCATCAGCGAGGTGCCCACTATAGCTGTAATTGGATCAGGCGGTGGTTTCCGCGCAATGACAGCTATGTCTGGGGTATTTACAGCTCTAGTCGACTCCCAGATCGTGGACATGGTATCGATTCTGGGCGGTCTCTCAGGATCTGCCTGGTAAGTGCGCCGCCTTATATGGCCGAGCTTTAATAATGGCGGCTAGCTGGTTATTGGTATTCATTTACAGCCATGGAAACCTATAATTGTTGATATGATATAGGTTAATATATGCTATTCTTCTGATTACACTTTCGGCATCAAAATGTCAACGTCGAGGTAATTGAGTTTAAAGGTTGGAAGAAAATAGTATATTACAGGCCTACATTGACTTGTCAATCCAAGTCAATGCACCTTTCCGGTTTTAGCTATGCCCCACCCACACCTCGCTCGTTTTGGGATTGATCGATCTCTGAACACCCTGACTATCAATTTCCAAAAAGCTACACAGGTAAGCTGTTGAATATTTTGAAACTAAGCTAAGGCAGCATCAGCGCCCAGTCAAATTAGTTTCAAAATATTCAACAGCATGTTTATCAACTAGCAAAGAATTACAAAAACATTCAATTCATACAACGTGTCGAACTGTTTGAGATTTGATGACGGTCTATATGGAACCATTTGTGACGTAATGATTGTGACGTCATCATACACACGCGGAGATGATTGTGACGTCATACGAGATCAGATGATGGATAGATACTCTGGAAAGGTCAATTAGTCTCTTAGCTTGGTGGCGCTGTGGTGAGGTATGACAATATTCATAGAATCGCGATGACGTAATCACAATCAATTTTTCCATAATACCCTGAGAGCGACGCCATTTTTGGAGGGGCTAATTTAACATTACGAGCAATGGGCCGCGAAACATTAATTACATTTTCTTTACTATCTTGCAAAATTCATGTGTGGTGTTATGTTTTCTGATACCTGGCGAAGTTTTTACAAATTTTCAGATACAGGATTTTATGGTTTGAGCTTCATGGAAAATGTAAACAATGAATTATTATCGGCAGTGCTCTTTAGCGTGTAGTAAAGTTGCCCCAACTTTAATGGTGGCCGATCACAAACTGCCAGAATGTGCGAAACTATGAATAGGAGTCCCATCTGTCCGGCAAACTTATGAGGTCATAATCAAATACGCCACAGGTATGCTGACGTCACAATTAAACTACAACATCAAAGTCAAAGTAATTTTATTTCAAGATAAACTGTGCAATATATACAATCAAAACACTATATCCATCGAAGGGCATGGACACCTTACATAGATGACATTGATGGACAGAACAGGCAGATACAATACGACACTTACATAAATAAAGAATTGAGTAGAAGACATGGTTATGTATATTAGTATGGAGGGTGGGTGGGGGTGGGGTGGGTGGGTGGGTTTGCCTATGGCAGCAACAGCGCCCAGTCAAATTAGTTTCAAAATAGTCAACAGCTTGCCTGTATAGTTTACTGGACATTGATAGTCAGGGAGTTCAGAGATCGATCGATCCCAACACGAGCGAGGTGTGGGTGGGCCTTAGATTGAGATGGGCGGGGCATAGCTAAATGTGGAAATGTCCACTGTTGTCATTCACTCAGTTACTACAGAATTTTCATGTTTGCCATAAGCACCACGTCTTTTGAATCATTATAGAACAACGGTATTATATTTTTTCAAAGAGCTTTTCTTTGCATCGATGAAATACGACTTGCATATTTTAAGCCTATTGGATTGATAGCGATGATAAGTTAGTAGGAGGCTCTTAGACAAGACCATTTTCGTGGCAATCGGTACTGACCAGACATCATAAACAAAACATGTGGTACTTTTAAGTCATCGCATTAAATCACTATCAATAAGAATTTCACGCAAACCTTCCAAATACGTGTATGGTACCCCCACCCCTCCCACCAACCCTACCTCCCTTCCATCCTCCACCCCCTCTCTCTCCTTCCCTCCCGCTCGCGCGCGCGCACGCACGCACGCACGCACGCACGCACGCACGCACGCACGCACGCACGCACGCAATCACGCACGCAGGCACGCACGCACGCACGCACACACACACACATCGTCATCATCATCAGCCGTATCTATTGTTCGAAATTCTTAGGTACATCTCCAGCCTGTATTCACATAAAGATTGGCCGGACCTAACGCCTGCCAAATTTCGGGAGGAACTAAAAGATCAGATCAGTAAAAGTCTAATATGGCTGATGTCCCCTGATAGCTGTTACAGGTATATTAACAGAATTGTGGAAAAGCGACGCCAAGGACAGCCAGTCAGCTTCACAGACTTCTTCGGTATGCTCATTGGCGAGACACTCCTTAAAGGGGTAAGTAAGGATAAGTACGACCCGTCAATTTCCAGCTTACAGGTACGCCTGTCCATTTATATCTACGCCCCATCCATTTCTAGCTAAGCTTAGACCACTTATACGTATATATTGAAGTGATATAGGTCCAGAATTGCATTTTATTTTGCAAACTAGGGATACAATTTTTCAATAAGAATAACACATTAAATACCGTAAAGGCTGTACAATCCATCTTCCATATCTCGTGCACGGCGCCATTTGGCTAAGTAATCGGGTGTTATCTAAGGTGGCTTGCTCGCTTTTTGTTATTGAATTCCTGGAAATATAAGGGTCGTATACATTTTTGTCATCCAAATATGGTAGTGTATCTTGATTTGATGTTAGTTGTGTAGTTATGTAGTCCCGCCTTACATATTGTTATCAACGTTGTAGTTGTGTATCTATTTTCCGCATTAGCGAACGGAGAGTCGACTATCTGACCAGACGGAGAAGTTAGCAGACGCAAGCGTTCCGATGCCGATATATAGCTGCCTACATGTGAAGAAATCAGTCTCTGCTAGAATATTCCATGGTAAGGGCACTCGTGAGATAGGATCTGACATATAAATCACCAGCCATAGGTAGAATTACCAAATTTGACATATCCATTCGTTAAATTACTGACTAGGAGAAATTTGAGTTTCAGATCAAAATGTCAAATACCTAAGTCACTTAGTCCCTAAATACATACCGGACTAGACTTTTCTGACCACTGGCTAGAACTACATCTTCAGGTCAATAGGTCAAATATCCAGCTCACGGGGTCACTAAGTACATAACAGAATACATATTCTTGGACACAACCCTGAATCACTAAATTTGACATATCTATTGATATTTGTACTGTCATGATTGCTTTAATTTTGAGATCAAATGATAAAATATCTATGTCACTTGGTCACTATGTGCGTGACAGAATATACATTTCGCCGATAAGTTTGGAATGCAAGACGGAAGAATCATCAGATTTGCCACACCCGTTCATATTGTGGCTGCCTAGAAGAACACTGCGTTTCAGATTAAAGCCTCAATTATCTATGTCATGGTGTCACTAAGTGCATACAGGAATATGTATTTTAGCCATAACTCCAAAACGCAATGAGGTAGAGTCACCAGATTGGACGATTGATTATAAGTAGTTTGAGTTTCATTCAAAAGGTCAAATATCTAGGTCACGGGTCGCTAGGTGCATTGTCAAAAACAGAGTACAATTAAAGGCGTGAGCCAGCACATCATCCGAGGACAGTCTAAATGTCACACACAATGCAGGTTAAATTACACTGTTCTCGTAAGATGTTAGAGGCGCTGACTCGACTCATGCGTGTACGCCATATTTTGCCAATGCACTTAGTGACCTCATGACACAGATCGGTCGAGGTGAAACTGCAATAATTAAAGACTGCGCATCGGAATCATAGCACCATACTCCAAATTTCAGCGGGTGACCTCTGTTCCTATCGTACATAGATTTCGCCTAGACATTTGCTTCATAATAGACCTTTCCAGTTTTAGCTATGCCCCACCCACCTGTAGCTAAGCTCCACCCACACTTCGCCGTGTTGGGATTGTTCGATCCCTGAATGCCCTGACTACCAATTTCCTGAAAACTATACAGGTAAGTTGTTGAATATTTTGTAACTAATTTGACTGGGTGCTGTTGCTGCCTATGGCTATCAAATTAGTTTCAAAATATTCAGCAGGATATGTATCAAATAGTAACGACATACAATTCATACAACAACGGATAGTCCGTCTTCAATTATGCATTCGTGACGTACTTATCTACTTCCTTCGTCACGTTATAATGACGTCATTGATTGTGATGTCATTCTACACGTCACGTAGTTTATTATCACGTCATATGATGGATGGATACAGTGGAAAGGTCCATTTCGCGAACTAGGCCTAATTCACTCCTCTCAGTACATAATCCGTATTTATGAACGCTATCCATTGATAACTCCTCCTGCTTTAAGCCTAGGCCTCTAGTTTAATATTACCAAGGTGAAATCGATTAGGTCTAATGCATCTCGTGATGACTAAATATTTACCCCTAGACCATTGATTCAGTCTTCCAGAGATCCTGGCCTTGATCTGATAATATTTATCTTTGTTGCCGATATATAAGTCAAATTTATGTATATAATGATTAGACAGAATGGACCTTTCCATTTTTAGCCATGCCCCGCCCATCACTAGCTAAGCTCCACCCACACCTCGCCATGTTGGGATTGATCGATCCCCAAATGCTCTAGCTATCGATTTCCTGAAAAATATACAGGGAAGCTGTTGAATATTTTGTAATTAATTTGACTGGGTGCTGTTGCTGCCTATGGCAGCAACAGCGCCCAGTCAAATTAGTTTCAAAATATTCAACAGAATATTTATTAAATAGTAAAAGCAAACAATTTGTACAACAACGCATAGACAGTCTTCAAATATGCGTTCGTTCGTGACGTACTTATCGACGTCATTCATTATGATGTCATTGTACACATCACGCAGTTCATTATGACGTCATATGATGGCTGGGTACTCTGGAAAGGTGAATTAGGTTAGAGCTAACAGGTATGTCCTGGGTCAAGGTATCCAACTCGGCACTTGTCAGTTCGGTCTTAAAGTAATGCATAGCCTAGTTGTGCGGGCATCTTAAGTACGGCCTTAAGGAGCAGATCCATTTCCCTAAAACGTATTACATTCTAATAATAATAATAATTAAAGTAATACGGAAATATTGTGATGACAATCAGAGTGTGAATCCTTAATCACGTAACACCTCCAGCCACGAAATTACACATTATTTATGGTGTAAAAAGTAGGCCTATTCTATTGACTGGGTTTGACAAGGAGCGTATGCTCTCCCGCTCTCTTAGTCCACATGACCATCAATGATGATTCCGTTTACTTTGAAAGCTAACAGATTTTGACACATGCATCGTTATTCTGTGTATCTTGGTAGGCAATGCCAGGGTGGCAGTACAGCTACTCAGGTGGGCTATAATTACAGGGAAGTTTTCAAACATCCGTACCTGGAACTATTTACCGCAGACATAATTAGCTATCAATATTTATTTAAAAATTTTCTCTTACGTAATATAAATGTACATAATTTTCCAACTTTCACAAATTATTCAAACAGGTGCTGTCATCTCTGCAGCTAATTGATAAATGCTATCAAACAGGGCGAATGTGTTGCCTATGTATGAACTTCTTCATGTTGTTCCACTTGATAATATGCTTTCTGCTTGTAATATACTGTAAATAAAAAATATTAAAGCATCGTTATAACAATTAACCATATAATCACCTGAATAATTATTGTCTCTTTTGCCTCTGGTACGATTGCCTCTAATCAAAGTTGTCCTGGGATCAAAGGGTTAAAGGTTAAGCGACATAGACTTAGTACTAACTATGATAAATACACTAAATGCCAAACAATACAGAAAAGTGAAAAATAAATGACATTAATTCGTTCCCAGATGGAACTGTGAAATGACACAAATCCTGTTGCAGTGATTACACTAACAAGAGGCCCAAGGGTCCTGTATCGCTCACCTGGACTTATTGGCCACTGACATATCCGAACAAAATGAGATGAGCACTGGAACTTGATGATATTTCATGACCAAATTTGGTTGAAATCTATCAAGAAACCAAGAAGAGAGAGAGAGAGAGAGAGAGAGAGAGAGAGAGAGAGAGAGAGAGAGAGAGAGAGAGAGAGAGAAAGAGAGGGGGGGAGGGAGGGAGGGAGAGGGATGGAGGGAGGGAGAGAGAGAGAGAGAGAGAGAGAGAGAGAGAGAGAGAGAGCGTATATGATCGTTCTAGCTAGATTTGATTGAAATATGCAAAGAAACTAAGGAGAAGATGCATTTTGACACTTTCAGGTAAACTTGCAACAAAATCTAAGTTTTTTACCCAAAAAATTGAAATATCATAAATTTGAATAGAAGTTCTAGAGCCTATGTCGGTATGACCCTTTTAGCCAAATTTGGTTGAAATCTGTTAAGAAACTAAGGAGGAGAGGCGTTCTGACACTTTTCGGTAAATTCTAAACAAAATCTTTTTTTTTACCCCAAAATTTTTAATATAAAAAATCTGAAGAGATGTTCTGGAGCCTACCTTCATATGATCGGTCTAGCCAGATTTGGTTGAAATCTGCCAAGAAACTAAGGATGAGTAGCGTTTTAAAGCAATTTGACAATTTCCGGCAAATTTTAAATAGAATTCAAGTTTTTTACACAAAAAATTGAAATATAAAAAATCTGAATAGAGGTTCTAGAGCCTACCTCCGTATGATTGTTCTAGCCAGATTTGATTGAAATCTGCAAAGAAACTAAGGAGGAGATGCATTTTGACACTTTCCGGTAAATTTGCAACAAAATCTAAGTTTTTTACCCAAAAAATTGAAATATCAAAAATTTGAAACATGTTCGAGAGCCTATGTCGGTACGACCCTTCTAGTCAAATTTGGTTGAAATTTGTCAAGAAACTAAGGAGGAGATGCGTTTTAACACTTTTCGGTAAATTTTAAACAAAATCAAAGTTTTTTGGCCACGAAATTTGAAATATCAAAAACCTGAATATATATTCTAGAGCCTACCCCCATAGGATCATTCTAGCCAAATTTGGTTGAAATCCGGCAAGCCGTTAAGGAGGAGATACATTTTAAAGCAAAAGTTGACAGACGGACAATGGACGGACAGACAACGGACGGTCGCCACAGCATAAGCTCACTTGGCCTTTCAGGCCGGGTGAGCTAATAATGTTAATATTGCACGTATGGCAACGGCACAACCTGTGCCCATTATGAATGAACCTTCTACATCAGTAGAACGGCGAAGTTTAAATAAACCAACATCTTGGGCGTTGTGTTTAGTGAAAGAGCAAATGTAAAGGTGAGAAAGATCAGACAGGTAGTTACTATGCAAGTCTATGACACACCGATGTATGCTGCTAAATATCGAAATGATGAAAATATGATTAAGAGAATACTTGATGAGGATCGTGTTGCAGTTGAAGCCAAGTGTCACCGGGGAGGTTACCAAAAGTATACGGTCATTGTGTCATCATCTAAGTCAGGTGGAGGAGAAAAAAGCAGACTAGCTGAGTATGATACAGCATTTTATAAACTGATCGATGAAGTTCTTGTGGAAGACATGGCGTATGACATGACAATGTTGCTGAATACCTATTAAAAACCTAGCTTATGCAGGTTTAGGCTCAGACACAATAGACAAGTATAAAGTCCAAAACTTGAAAACCCGTTATGTTAATAAGTATGGGGATAGAATAGCTTCCCATCCCCAGTATGAAAGAAACAAAGCTGAATTAGTATGCAGTTCTTCACTAAAACTTGGAGAAATGATAAATCTTGTTGCTGAACTGAAAACTATAAAAGCAGATTCAGAGCAGGTGACATCAGTTGAGACTGACACATGTACACAAGTCTTATATCATTCTGCTATTATAATAAGAAATGAGATAAAGGGTGTGTTAGGGATTGCAACACAACCTCTAGATATTTCAGATTTAACTATGGAAAAAGACAAAGGCATTGTGCCTGAGAACTTGCAAAAATCTCTGGAATGGCTCATGCAGCCCAAAAGATCATTTTAAGATGACCAAATGTCTATCAATGACGAGGCACATTTAGACACGCTTGGTCTAAGGGAGAGAGAAAAATACGCATTCTAGTTGTTGAGCTGGTTATTGTAACATGGGATGGGGTGGGGTGTAGCTCTTGGCCTGGCAATCAAAACAGTGGTATGTGGAACGGAAATAATTAAAATGTTAAACCACCATGGCCGTAGTATAAACTATTGGGAGTGCGAGTAAATTGAAATATATTGGGATAAAAACAGCTTGGAGCAATGTGACACTGCAGAGGGATATTAGCAAGCTATTCTACTGAACAACATTGTCAGTGGAACATTTGCTCAAAGTGCTGCAGACAATGTGGACTATTTGTAAGAAACCCTTAATGGTAAGCACAGTGCTCATGTCATGAGCATGGCCCTTTATAAGGTAGATTTGCAAGAAACACTTCTGATTTAGCACGTTATAAACAGAGCAAGAGTGCAGTGGGAAAACGCCGTCTCGTGAGCCAAGACTTTATCGGTTGAAGTCAACTAATAGAAACCCGATACATACATTCATCAATAAGGTTAAAGATACATTCTTTGAAACACAATGGCATGGAACAAGAGAACCGTCAAGGTTTGAACAAAGCTTGGATATTTATGGGAAATACACAAACCAAACTATTTAATACCGAAGTAGCCCAATTACTAAACAGTCAGTCTGTTCCTGGATTGGGTGGATTTCATGCAGTAGTCCCATTCCAAGACTCTTAACCAATACGGAATGGGTTTCCGCCTATGATCCCTGCATCGGTCAAAGGGCCAGATACTGTATATATATATATATATGTTTGAAAAGCCTGAACAAAACATTCCGTGAAGGTCTGAAATTTGAGAATCTCATAATTACCTTTGACGAAGGGTTTTACTGTGATGCTAAGCGCATACAGTAGGCTGTGTCACCAGAATTTGATAATGTAGTCATTTGACTGGGTGGCTCCTCTTGGAGCCAAAGACTTTATTGGTTTGATTTGATAAGCATATGGCAGAATCGGGCTTAGAGGATCTATGGATTGAGAGTGGCACCTATGGAAGCACAGTTGCTGCAAAGATAATTAGTGGAACACACTATAATCGATGTATGAGAGCTCACAAACTGGTTCTCGAGGCATTTGAGAGATTAAAGTGGACATCTTTCCTGGATTGGCTGCAGCAACAAGAGCTATTAGATGAAATGTTTTTAAAGTGTATCAAAGAAAAGAAAGCCATTTTGCTCAAGGAATGTCAGTAACGGCATAAGTATGTATTTAAACAGAGAATGGAAATACGACAACAAGCTATGGAACTTGGCATGCTACATTCAAAGCTCGACCCACTATACAGCCAATATAAAGCAGATGGCACCAAATCTCCAGCATTATTTCAGTTTTGGGATGAGTATCTGGATATGGTGTGGCTCATGCTAGACTTTATTTTAGGCGATGGAGATGCAAACTGCCATTGTACCTCGAAACCTTTATTTCGATGTTGCCTTATGACAGAGCATTGGATCAATTAAATTATTTTAAGTGGGGAACTGTGTACGTCACTGACATGAAGATGCTTCAAGACGTCGCTCCAATGGTTCATAGAGTTTAGTGAGGATAGAGCACATACAGTAACTAGGTCATCTTCAGAATCCTCCTTTAACTCTGTTTCACCAGATATGGCATTGGATCAAACAGTGAACTAAAACGAAAGGCGTGCTCATTGGTGTCTGGCAGTGGTGAGTCCAGAGACGGATGGGCACTCACAGCTCATATGATGTGTGCAGCAACCACAGACTTCAATCTCATGAGTGGAATTACCATGACTTCAAATTTTCATAAAGACATTGGGTCACATAAAATGAAAAGAGATGACGCTGATGTGCAGAATATCATTAAGACGACCAAAACTAAAATGGCCAATCCTTTTGATTTCAGCTCCTACGACGGATTGAAAATTGCTCTAATAATGTTACAAATTCATTACTTACTGCTAAATAGCAAGGACAAGAATCCATGAAGGAGTTTGTGCAAAGTAGGCTTATAGATGGAAAATATTATTTCTGGCGGCCTGTGACGAAACTGAAGTTGGAAACTTTTGAAAGTCTGAACAGGCCAGTAAAACTGACAAAAGAAAAGCAGACAGTAAAAGACTGAACATTGATAGGTATATATACAGTTGAATGTTAACAGTATCAATGACCCCGCGAAATTGATCTAAAGGTTGTGCAGTCATATGAACTTGCACCAGGTCCTGTTTCACTAATATTGATGACTTTCTTAGGAAACAAACAAAAGTGTGTTACTAAGAGATTTAGATATGAACAGGTTGGCACAAACCCTACTTCCAATGGATAATTATAACCAAACAGCTTACATAGTTGATCTCTTAGTAGTAATTCAGATGGTAACAAATGGCAAGATGACAACATTCGGTGAACTGTCTGACAAACTTGGAGCAACAACTCTTGCTAAATTTCGTTTCGCTAATCATGTCTAGGGTGTTCCAGATAGATGTAGCTGATTACATCAAATCAGGCGAAAGAGCAAGGCGAACTAAAATGAGTGCAATAGAGATAGAAATTCAAAGCAGCGAAACTAAGTTACAAGTCAGTCTGAGAAGGTACCTATCAAATGCCAAGAACAAGGCGCTCAGTTAATATGGTCCACCTGGCCATGTCTACTGCCACTCTGGTATTAGCTACTAATGCCTAGGGAATAATGCCAGGTTCGTCAAAATGTGATAGCTGAAAAAGTAAACGGATCCATTTTGTAAATCCCTTGCTCAATGTGAACACCCGGACTACCTATGGCAGCAACGGGTTCAAAATAGTTTCAAAATGTCAACTTTTTTCCTGGATTGGTGTCTTGAATTTGAAACACTGGAATGTCAATGATTAAAGTGGTAAGATAGGTGTCAACCTGTCAACTTGTCTTAGCACTATAATCCTTGAAATTTCAGTGTCTCAAATTGAAGACACCAATCCAGGAAATATGGTGACCATTTTGAAACTATTTTATCTGGAACTTCTCGAAATCGCGTCCATTGGGCCACAAATAGCCTCTCTGGTAAGGATGAATATGTTCATGCTAACGATTGTATTACAGAATGGGTCGAATTCACACCATTTGAGATCGGCATGGCTAAATATGGTACCTTCTTAAAACCAGAACATTCGGTGATAAGCTATACATGGGCCATCTAGTGACGCATTTCCCAGAGCCACCACTAAACTTTCTACAAGGTTTGTCTGAATAATACTAATTATCCGCTGTAATGATGGCAGTAGTAGTAGTAGTAGTAGTAGTAGTAGTAGTAGTAGTAGTAGTAGTAGTAGTAGTAGTAGTAGTAGTAGTAGTAGCGGCGGTGGCAGCAGCGATGGCGGTAGCAGCAGGAGTAGAAACAGCAGCAGATAGTAGTAGTAGTAGTAGTAGTAGTAGTAGTAGTAGTAGTAGTAGTAGTAGTAGTAGTAGCAGGAGAAGCAGCAGCAGCAACAGTAGTAGTAGTAGTAGTAGTAGTAGTAGTAGTAGTAGTAGTAGTAGTAGTAGTAGTAGTAGTAGTAGTAGTAGTATCAGCAGCAGTAGTAGCAGCAGCAGCAGCAGCAAAACTAGTAGTAGTAGTAGTAGTAGTAGTAGTAGTAGTAGTAGTAGTAGTAGTAGTAGTAGTAGGTGGTAGTGGTAGTAGTAGTAGTAGTAGTAGTAGTAGTAGTAGTAGTAGTAGTAGTAGTAGTAGTAGTAGTCTTTGTTTTGATTTACAACCACATTTAAATCTCGGACATGGTATATTTTACTTTCCAATTACTGCCCATGCCCCAAGGGTTGTCGGCAATGTAATTTTATCGCAGCAGCATATGTATGCGATGACGGTGGCAGTGGCGGCGGCAGCAGCGGCGGTGGCAGTAGCGGCGCTGGCAGCAGCCACGATGGAAGCAGCCACGGCAGAAGCAGCTGCGGTGGAAGCAGCCACAGCGGGAGCAGTCATGGTGGAAGCAGCCGTGGCGGCAGCAGTGGCTACGGCAGCAGCAGCGGTGTCCTTGTTATCAGATTACATTTTTTTGGTTTTACAACTCCACAGGCATTTGGGGCAGTGCGTTTTGCATACAGTTTAGTAGACTTGTGAACAACAAGGCTGAGCACAAAAACGGCAAATCCTCTAACATGAGCACCACAGCTTACAACCGAAAACCGGTTCAATTTACTTTCAGTGATGCTCAAGAAAACAGGCGAATAATAGGTAAGAGGAGTCGACAGATGTGTCTGATAATAGGTAAGAGGAGTCGACAGATGTGTCTGATAATAGGTAAGAGGAGTCGATAGATGGGTCTGATAATAGGTAAGAGGAGTCGATAGACGTGTCTCATAATAGGTAAGAGAAGCCGATAGACGTGTCTGATACTAGGTAAGAGGAGTCGATATACGTGTCTGATAATGGTAAGAGGAGTCGATAAACATGTCTGATAATAGGTAAGAGGAGTCGAGAGACATGTCTGATAATAGGTAAGAGGAGTCGAGAGACATGTCTGATAATAGGTAAGAGGAGTCGATAGACGTGTCGGATAATACGTAAGAGAAGTAGATATTGTGGAGTCAAAACTTTAAACCAGCAGCGCAGCAAGTGTAAAACAGTGCCACAATAGAAATATCGTCCACAAACACATGTCGATTGAGAAATGATGTGCCTTTCGCTTGAGGTCAATATATGATGGTTCTATCTTAATGATTCACCAACTTGATGAGCCAAATACTGGGCCGTAGTGCTGGGTGACTAGAGGGTCGTTGTCCCAGTGCGTCAACTGAGAGGGGGCGCCAAATTAGGTGCCCTAGAAAATTATAATAATTTGACAACGATTTGAAGGACCATATCACGATAGGCCTATTTCGCTTCTGAACTCACTCTAAGGGGATATAAATTTCAAAATGTTGGCACTCCATGTAGAAACAGAATAATTTGCGAGTGATATGAAGGTACATATCATGATATTCCGCCTCCCTCCACCCCTACCATCAACCCACCCCAGAAATTCAGGAAATGCTCTTTAAGAGAAAAGAAATTTTAAAATGTCTACCTTACTACAACCCTGGTCAAATCGAACTCTCTATGTCAACTAGCCTGTGTTAAGATGACCTGGCTATTTTGATGCTTAATAAGGTGGGCCGTTTATGACAGAGTTGCTTGTAAGTTTGCACCAATTGTTATAAAACTTATTTCATTACGGAGATTCATTCATTCATTCATTCATTCATTCATTCATTCATTCATTTATTTATTCATTCATCCATCATCCAATACGTTGACTCGTTTGTCAGTCTATCCATCCGTCCTCATGCATCTCTATCCATCTGGCTCAATCCATCTGCCCTTGTATCAATCTGCCGATGTGCACATCTGTCTATCCATCCACGCGTCCATCCATTCGTTCGACTCCATCTATCCATCCATCCATCTATCTATCCATCCACCCAACCAACCAACCAACCAACCACCCACCCACCAACGCATCCATCTATCCATTCATTCATCCATCTATCCATCCATCGACCAACCGATCCATCCATCCATTCATATTCATTTATATGTTTAATCAGACACACTAAACGAAGAGGACGAAGGAGAAGAGGAATCGATTAAGCCTCTGCAAGCCTCTGACATGTCAGACAGCAACAGCGATACGGAATCAAAGTCGGACATCAGCAAGGCCTCCTCAGTGCAACAAACATTGCCACCTACTGAACAAGTCGAGGCTGACAACGAACATGGAAACATAGAGGTAGTACATCTCTCCCTCCCTCCCTCCCGCTATCCCTCCCCCCTCCCCCCCCCCCTCTCTCTTTCTCTCTCTCTCTCTCCTCTCCTCTCTCTCTCTCTCTCTCTCTCTCCCTCTCCCTCTCCCTCTCATACTGAAATTAAAAACTAGAAGCTGAGAGGAATACATGAACTAGAAGCTGAGAGGAATACATGAATAAAACGCTTAACATACATTTTGCACATGCATGTATGCCTTATTCTGTTCATTGCGACCATAGGCCCCGCCCCCGTCCCCTGATGACCACAGAGGTTATTGGATGTGGCTAATGTCTAAGGCGTTAAAGACATGTGAATTCTTGAACACACGGAGAGGCCGGGCAGCCAAAGTCTTCAACTTCATGAGAGGCTTGTTCCTCTCTCAGACCTTCCCTTTCTCGCCATTCGTCGTGCCGCAAGATGACCAAGTTGAAGGTGAGTCTGCGCATATCAGGCATATATTAATTTATGGTGATTATATATATATATATATATATATATATATATATATATATATATATATATATATATATATATATTATATATATATATATATATATCCGTCGGTCCGCTCCTTCCTCCGCCCATTCGTCCATCCACCAAAATTGAGGTTCAGGGAGTTCAGGGTCCGATCGATCCCAACACGGCCAACGCGTTGGTGGATATTAGATAAAGATGGGTGAGGTATAGCTAAAACTGAATTCATCCATTGTTGTTATTCTCTCTGACAAGCTATTTTTGGTTCCATTATTTTGATGAACCTGTAATGATCGTCATTACGATCCGTGCTCTGCTAGTTATCTACATGTTTTGAGGCGGGTATACACAATATTTTATAAATATGCATAAGCATTCTTATGAGTAAGCATAATTTGCACTGCAAGACTTGTGTTGATTCAATACACACATAGAGAGTTATTTTCCGTGGAAGAATTTGAAACTGTGATGAAACTGTACGTATAGGTCATTGCTTGTCGGTGGATTATGTAGTCCGTAGGTAGCAATTTAACAGAAATTGTCCAAATGGAATTAAATCTAATAGAAATCATGGCGGCATCTCACTGATCTGTCTTACAGATATGGTCCCTCTTCATGCGGTCTACTTTCATTGATAACGTGTGTGTGTGCGTGCGTGCGTGCGTGCGTGCGTGCGTGCGTGCGTGTGTGTGTGCGCGCGCGCGCGCGTGGTATATTCATGTATCGGCAATCACCATGTAAACAACTTGTTTCAAAGATACAATCTGCCAAGTCTATATAAATAGCATGACACTGATAGTAGTGCGATAATGCCACACTATGCCATCGATGCTGCATAACATGAAGACGCTATAGTGATCTGGAAATACAGAGCATAAACTACATACCAAACTAGTAGATACCAAAAGATAAAGATAAAATTCTAAATCTGTAAAACATGTACATTATGTAACTCCGAAAATCTAATTCAAAATTATATCAACAATATGAAAAATCCGGATGACAGCATGGGTGAAACATCCCGATGTGGGAGAATATCCCGATGGCAGGATTATTTTGGGCATCATGATCGGGTCATTGCATTTACAAAATGAAAATGCTCTGAATCTATAGTCTATATTGATCTTCACAAGGAAAAGTCTGAGTGCCATATCATCTAAATCACCATCACCTTATATGGCGTCAGTAGTGGCATCCAATTAACATCGACTAGAGTAGAAAATGTTTTAGAACGGCTAAAATCACCAACAGCAGCAGGTCTAACCAGCTCCCAATAAGGACGCTCAAAGCGACGGCAACACAAATTCTTAGTTTCCTATCCAACAGCCACTGACATGAGACAACGCATACTGTTATAAATGGCACCAGAGAAGGTACACCAAACTGCAGACTTGTTTCACTAACACCCCTAATATTTGAATGGATGAATACAGTTTTAGCTATCCCACGCCCATCTCTAGCTAAGCTCCGCCTATGCATTGAGTGTGTTGGTATATAAATCTATATACTTTGAACGCTGACTGGGATACAGGTGAGCCATTGAATATTAACACACGTGTCAT